>JABUQX010089234.1:42500-67870 GCA_015478945.1 Trachelipus rathkii | reverse complement strand
TCATAGTTGGTGCGGCCGAATCTATGAGTTCATATATTATTATTCTCGCATAACTGATGTTAAGCCAAGCTCTCTGCCTTTGGAGTCCATAACAGGCAAAAAATGCTTCCCTTTACTTGGTTTAAAAGGATATTTTTAATATATTATCGTTATAAGTAATTTTATCTTATCTTCTATAATCAGATTACATAATAAATATGTATGCATGGAAGAAATATTTTGTGTATAAGAATCTTTAAACAAAATAACGTAAATTACATTACAACAGACCTTCGTGTTTTATATGCTTATACAGCTATGAAATGCAATGAAATTCTCAGACACACAATTATACATATCTTACTGTAGCATTATGACAATCGCGGCATTACAAACACTACAGACACACACGATCGCAAATACACACACATACATTATCAATCTAACACATATTATATTTATAATATATAATATTTTATTATATTATATATTATTTATTTATATATATACTTAATATATATTATTTTATCTATGTATATTATTTTTTTTTTATATATATTTATATATATTTATATTCTCTTTATTTTATTTTATATTATTTATATATATTTTAATTCCCATATAACATGATATCATATTAACGATGTTTTTTTCAATTACAATTTGAGTGCATGATTGATAGTTCAGTATGATGATTATTTTATATTTATAGCTATAATATTGCATCTAACCTCTCAACCTAGTTAAGATCCAGTATTAAAATACATGAACATTTAGAATGAAAGTATATAAGCTTATTCACATGTTTTATAATCTTAAATATTCGCCTTGCTAATAATAGTATAATATTTAACATTTATTACTATATTTTTATTTTTTCGTTTGGTCGTATGTTTTTTTTATTGATTTTACAAAATTTACATATATATATATTATATAACTATATATATATATATATATACATATATATATATATATATATATTGAATAGATAAAATTAATCAATTTTTATTCAAGATGATACATAAAATAAAAAAGATATTGGGTATAAAATTTATATTATATATATATATATCACAGGCAACTCCTACACTCGGGTTGCTCGGGCTTAGCCCGAGTTATCATTACAGAAACTATCGCTTTTTTCAATTTCAAAAGTTCCGTTAAATTCTCTTATTTTTAGCGAAAATTGGTCATATATGAAAGAAAATATTACATAATAAATATAAAAGATTATTTAATATATAAACAAAAAGTGTAAGAATCGTTGCCATTGAATACTGGAATTTTATACTCATCCGAAATAGCAAAGTTAAAAATTTTTAGACAGTGTACCAGATGTTCTAGGTGCGAAAATTAATTTTTTTTTACAAGTTGTTTTTTTTTTTCATTAGGAAATTCTAATAAAACACTCGTTTGATTTAAAAAAACAAACATAAAATACAACATTTACCTTAAAGCAGCATTTTCAGATACAAAAAATAAATTTTAAATTCTAAAATTAACTTAAAAAAAACTTACTTGAAATACTTTAGTTAATCATAGAATTTAATTTTGAAATGAAAGAAAACTTTTTTTAATTTAGCAATAACTAGTGAATAATATAATGTGAATATAATTTGATGTTTAAATATATATGTAATATATGTAATATTATACTTATTTATATTTTTATTTAATATATATTATTATATTATAATTATTATTTATTATTATATTATTATATTTGTTTTATATATAATATATTTCATATATTATATTATATTATTTTTATATTATATATAATTTTTTTCAATTGTTTAATTTTTGTATATATATTATTACTACTATATTTAGAGAGAGAGAGAGATAGAGAGAGAGAGAGTAAGCCCGAGTAGTTTTTCGTAAAAAGTTCCTGGAGTTCCGCAACTGATATATATTATTATATTATTATATTATAGTAGGGGGGTCCGTGTTAGGTTGAGATTTCGTATATATTTTTTGGTTGTGAGGTTTTTTATTTTAATTTTTCTTATATTTTTTTTTATTTTTTATATGTACTTTCTTTTTTTTTTTCTATATATTTATTGTTTGTTTTTTTTATGTATAGTTTTATTTTATTGTTAGTTATATATGTTATATATATGTATTTATATGTAGTATATTATATATATATATATATATTTGCTCTATATATATATTTTGGTAGTAGTGTACACTACGGCGAGTGTATAGTTTCTATAATATTTAGAGTGAGTGAGTATTAGCTATATTAGTATATGAGTTTGTTTTTAAATATATATATATATATATTATATTGTAATTTATATATATATATATATTGGAAAAGGTTGTTAATATTGATTTTTATCTATATTCAGTCGTTTCTTTCACTGTTCCTACTCGAGTATTGTAGCATACCGTTTTATTGTATTTTTTTTATAATATTATTTTTTATTATATATTTTATTATTTTATATATTCATATATATATTATATATATATATATATATAGTATATATTTATATATATATATATATATATATAATATATATAATATATATATATATATATATATATATATTATATTATAATATGGATATATTATATAATATAGATTTTATATATATTTGTATATTATTACATTCATCTATTTTATATATATATATATATCTATATATTATATTTTATATATATTATATTATATTTCCTATTAAATTGGAAAGATCAATATATAACTGTGCCGTTTGAAGGTAATCTTTTGTCAACCGGGATGGTGTATTTGTTTGTTTATGAGAAGGGACATCTTTACAATTTGATTCTCCGCTACGTGTTTAAATCGACTCTGATGAGTGCATCTTTTTATTATCTCAATATAATTTATGTATTCTTTATTACATTTATATCTATTAATATAATTAATTGTTGTTATTATGTTCTTATATATAATTACTATTTTTTTATATATAAATTTATTTTTAATTATAGATTAATTTTCAGCTTAATTTTTTCTTATGATATTTTGTCTCTATAGAGATATATTTTATTCATTATATTTGTTTATATAATATTATTTATATATTAATATATTACTATATCAATATATTAAAGGGCCGGTTATTATTGGGTTTTTATTTATTTTTATCCCGTATATATATCAATCTGTATTTTTTTAGGTGGATGTTTTTAATGTATGTTTTATTTTCTCCTTATATATTTTTTTTTACGAACTTTCATCTCTATTTCAATTTATAATTTCTATAGTTAAAGTTGTCCAATATTCCTTATGTCAATAGATGTCTAAAAATGTTTTAAAATATTATATGATTAAATTAGATGAAATTAAGTTAAGTTAAGTTAGTTTCTTTTAATGTCTTTAAGGATGAAGTTTATATTATTAAATAATTTATTTTTTATTTTATTTATATCTAATTTAATTATATATATATATACATATTATTATTAGGTATGTGTTGTAAATATAGTTTATATTATTTTATTTTGTTTTGTATTATTTAATTATTATTTTTGTATGTAGTTTAGATATTTATACTGTTTTTATATTATAATTTTTATTATGATTTATGATATATTAAGTTGAATCTTTTTTTTATATATTATATATTTAAATATCTCATATTATCCATTTAATATTTATTCATATCTCCTAAATAATTTATTATATATAATATAATAAAACCAGATATCGATTTAACATAATCAAACCCTTAGTATTTAATAGTTCCGAAGAAGAAGTCATATCTATAAAGTATTTATATATATTTTTTCAAAAATAAAAGTTGTTTCTAAAGATATTGTTTCAATTAACCTAATTATTACATTTTTAATTTTTATAGATTTTTTATTTATTTATTATATATTATTATATATATATATTATTTTATATTATATTATTATATTTTTTTTTATTTTTATTATTATACATATAGTATTTATTTAATATTATTTTTTTTTTTTATAGGAGAAAATTTTATTTATTATATATTAATATTTATATTTTTTTTATATTTAATTTATAATTTTATCTATATTACTTATGTACATTATTATATACGATTATATAGGTAAATTTTTTTTTGGTGTTGTGTGCGTTTCAAGATTTATCATTTATACCGCCAATTTTAATCATACAATAATTATAATCTTAATATAATTATACTATAGTTATTTATTTTCAGATGTACTATGATTTATTATTATATATATATATATATATATATTATATTTTTATATATTTTATATATATTATTATTTATTATATATATATATTATATTATTATATTTATATTATTATATATATATAACGGTATATATATATATATTATATCTATTTTATATTATTTTATATTTAATATATATATATACTATATATATATATATATATATTTTTTTATATAATTATTCTTTTTTTTATGTAATATTTTATATAAATCACCTTAGAATATATTCGAATTTTTTCAACTCTGTATTTTTGATAATTTAGAATAATATTTATATCCATTCATCCACCCATCAGCTCCTAGATTTCTCAGAGCTGGTGTGCTCTGCATCATCGGAGTGAAATATTATATAACTAATAATTATTATGTTATATATTATATATTAAATATTATTTATTTATTATTATTTTCTTATATATATTACTATATATTTTAATTATATATTATTTATTATATATATATTATTTTATATTATTCTTATATATTATATATATATTATATATATTTATTATATATTATATATTATTGCACGGTATACAATTTATATTACTTTAGTATTTTGTAGTTTTATTTATTCTATTTCAAAGAGTGAGAGAGAGAGCGTAGAGAGTATATATTTTACATTGATAGTTTTATTTTATTTATTTATTAATATATTTATAGTTATTATGTTTCTATTATTTGTAATATATACTATTTGCTATTTTACGGTGTGGGGGGCGGTTGTGTGAGTTTTATGTTGGTTGGGTGTTTTATAAGGTACTTTATGTGAGGTTATTATTCTTTTCGTTTGAGGTAGTTTGGTTATTATATATAGTTTATGATATATATATATTGATATGGGATATTTCTGTTTTTGACTATTATATGAGTTTTTTTATATTATTTATTGGTCTCAATAGTTTTTGTTTTTTTCATATTTTATTATTTATATATATTTAATTATAATATTATCTATTTCATTATTATTTAATTATTATATATATATCTATATTATTATATATATAATATTATTATTACTAACATATATATTATATATATATATATTATATATATATATATATTTGGGCGTTTGGGTATTGTGTGTGTTGGTGGGTGGTTGATATGAATTATTAGTGTTATATGATGTGTGTTGTGTTTTATGGTTAGTATTGGTGTTGAGGTTGTATTATATGTAGGTGATAGGTTGTGTTTATGTATTTTAGTATATTATTATGATTATTTGTTTGTTTGAATTATTATTTATTCTAGTAACATTTTCTTATGTAATACATTATTATCTATTGAAATTTCCGCCAAAGGTACATTTAGTATATTATTATCTATTGAGGTGTTTTGGTTATATTTTGTTAGTGATTATGGGGTTTGGTGAGTTGTGGTTTGGGGGTGATTGTTAGGTATACGTGAGGTTTGAGGTAGTAGTAGATTAGTTTAGGTGGTAGGTGTGAGTGGGGAGTTGTTAGTGTACTAGTTATAGTTGTACTGGTAGTATAGTTATTATGATGAGGATAGTAGTTACTGGTTTTTATTTGGTTTGTTAGGTATGTAGCGGAGCTATGTGTGACTATATATAGGTGTTTTGGTTAGTGTGGGGTGTATATACAGATTGATGGTCTTTATGTATATGAGAGAGTAGTAGTTATAGTGATGTTATAGTGCGTGTAGTTTATTGTGAGATGTATGTTTATATGGTTTGTTATGTATGTGGGGTTGGTTATGAGATTAAGTATTGTTGTTCTGTGTTTGGTGGTATTAGGTAGAGGTTATTAGTATGTTAGTTTATTATTATGGGAGCTGATATAGTTTAGGTAGTTGTGTGGTGTGCTGAGGGTTGCGTACTGTTGTTGTGTTAATTTGGTTAGTGGTGGAATGTGTGTTAGTATTATTGGAGTTTTGGGTGATGTTGTGGTAAGTAGTGAGGTATTGAGTGATATATAGTGAGGGTAGGTTTGGTGGTGGTTTGGGTGTGGAATTAGAGCAAATTGTATCGAGATGTTGTATTCAGTGTCCATAGCGTATGTTGACTATTGGGACTGTGCGAGTTGAGCGTTAGTTAGATATCGGATAGTGCTAAAATGTGTGGCATTTCTTAGGCGCGTTTGAGATTGATCTAGATGTAATGAGAGATCTTTGCAAACTTGGTAATGGAGATTATGGGGTGGTGTCACTGGTATGTATAGCTAGTGACGGATGGATAGATGTTTATGGGTTATCGTAGAGATGGAGGTGGAGTGTTGCATTCGTTGTGATTGTATTATTTATGAGCTTTTATGTAATATATAATAATACTATAAATAGATAAATTTATTATTTATATTATATAGTATATATATATGCGTAATATATAATTAATAAAATATAATTAGAGAAATAATAATGTACATGGTGGGATAATAATGGATGATATGACTGATGAATGATGATTGATTGTATTGATGTATGATGTATGATTGTATCTGATATGATAATGATAATAAGAATAAGAATAAGAATAATTTATATATAATAATATAATAATATAATCAAATAATAATTACAATAATTAATTAATAATAATAATAAAATAATATTAATAATTATAATAATAATATATATATTAATTATATTAATCAATAATAATAATGATGATGATGATGTATTGATGATGATGATGATGATTGATGTATTGATGCTGATTTGATTAATAATTAATAATATTATGATATAATATATAATAATATTTAATTAATAATAAAATTTAATATTATTATATAATGATGAAAGTATTAATAGTAGCTGGTGCAGGAAATATGATAAAGTTGATATAGGTAATTAACTAAAAACTTTTAATTATATATTTTGTGTGTATATATAAAATAATAATAATATAGCATATTAATAGATAAGTTTTTATGAATTCTTATATAATGAATATTATTATAATATATTAATTGTTGAAAAAAAAAAATATGATATAATATAAACTATATAATATAATTAGGTGATGAATTTTGTAAATTAATTTAAGTATTATATTATATTAATAATAATATATATAGTTTTGTGTTATAATTAATATTTTTTATAAGTGGATATAGTAAGTATATATAATTTATATTATATAATAACAATTATATAATAATAATGATCATGAATAATAAATAATAATTATTATATATTTGATCAATTATATAATAATTAATATATTAATAATTATATTAAGAGAGAGAGTGATAATAATAATAATAATTATAATAATAATTAAATTATAATAATAATAATAATAATAATAATAATAATAATCATGTGATTTTATTTCTGATTAAGGATGATGATTATGAGCACGGAATGTTATACGCATAATCGATTATTATATTGGTTTGTTGTACTAATGATTGATGATGAAGGATAATGTATGTGATTACCGATAAGTTTGATGAGAGCGTGATCGTTTGATAATGAGTTAAGAGGATGAATTAATAATTAAATAATACAGTAATGATATTATAATAATATATAATGTATATATAATATAGTATATGATTTAATAATAATAATAAGAGGGATATAAATTGAATAATAATAATTAAGTAGTATAGCATATATATTATCTATAATGATATAATTATATAATTAAAAATATAATATCTTCATATTATACATCTTTTATTTATTTAATTGAGTGTATATATATATAATAATATATAATGGTTAAGTGAGAGGAATATATAATAATAATAAATAATAATAATTAATAATCCAATTAGAGTATTTATTGAATAATATATATATTTATTAATTACTCGTTTTTTTTTTTGTTTAGGTTAGGTTCAATTGTGCGCTATGTTTAATCACTCAGTGATGATATATCGTTATAATTGCAAATGGCATTGTAGTCCACTTTTTCGTAATATATTACATATTTTTTTATATTGATTTTATTCTCCTTTTTTTCTAAAATTTCACAGATCATATTCGACTTGTAAAAATATTAGTATGTTCTTATGTTAATTTCGATCTATTCTGTGCATGAAGTTTGTATACGCTTTTATATTTTAGGTATATTTATGTTGTTCCTTTACTTTGTTTGTGCATTTGTTTTCTTATGTTGTGTAACTTTTCTATATTTATTTTTATTATACTCTATGGTGATATAGCACGATTTGTGTAAAATTTGTGATTTGTGTATAATTTGTGTTTTTCCTATATTTGTAGAATATTTAACTTGCTTTCTTTGACATTTTCAGAATTTTTTGTACATGGAAGAAACTGAATATGAGCGTATCAGACGATTTTTTTATTAAATTAATTTATGGAGTGTATTACTATTTGGTTCATGATGTTAGGCTGTTGGGGTATTCTGCAACAAGCTGTTATTATAGTCTGTATAACACGAACTTTGTATGGTATATGTAATCATTTTGCTTCTCGAATTAAATCTTTTTTTATATCTATCGTTTTTTGTTTTTATTGTCTGTTTGTTTATTTAGGTTAGGAGAATTATATAAGACTGAAAGAATGTCAATTAAACAGTGATTTGTTTGAGGGTGCTTGTTATACGTTCTCATGTGGCTTAATTTTTTTTTGTAGAGGGATATACTGTTGTACTTGAGGTATTTTTATCTTTATTTATATCTATACTGGTGTAGGAAATGTATGTTTAATTTGAATATGAATATTTTATATTATATTATATTAATTTATTGCTATATATAGTGAGCGAGTAACTTATATATGTTGGCTGTCAGAGGTATGTATATATATATATGGGTTATATATTATTTATTTAGTATATTATTTTTTATCCATATCTAAAAGTTACCAATTTTCGCGTGTGCTCTGAGCTTTTGCACCCGCTGCTTGGTATTGAACTGTGCCTATGTCAGATAATTACGTCGTGGTGGTTGACCACAACGCGAGTCGAATGGAACAAAAGAAGAACGCGAGAATTCTTCCTGTGTGAATATATCACCTTTTGTTCATCAAAACAGGACTTCCCGTCCGCGAGGCGGCGTAGGGTCAAACAGGGCACCACCTTCAAGGTGATAGAGAAGTGGTTTTACTTCGAGGTTCAAACCGGGTGTATTCTTATATTTTTTAATATTTTAATAGATGTGAATAGATAAACAAAATTGATATGTAGAGATTAAACTTACTAATAAATTTCGCTCATGAATTTACAGATTTCAAATGATTTTGAGGTTCTGAAGAAAGTTCAATATCGTCTAGGATTCCATTTAGAGGCTCCTTTCTATTAAGCTTCAAATTGTCGACAGGTGAAATATGTCGTATCCTGACATAGGTAAATCCCTTAAATGTTCCGCCGGAGGTCGTTATGTGTTGTTTGGTGTTTCTTTTTTTTGTTTGTTGTTGTTGTTTGTTGTTCGTTTTATGTTGTTATGGTAGGGTTTAGGTAGGCTTATTTGTGTTTAGGTTAGGTTTAAGTTAGGTTTAAGTTAGGTTTAAGTTAGGTTAGGTTAGGTTGATGTCGGGTGAGGGGGTTCTTTTTTAGTTTGTGTCGATAGTGTAGCGCCTTAGGTAGGTAGGTTATGGTCTTAAGGTTTATTTGTGTTCTTATTAGTATGGGTTCACTTAGTTGGTTATGAGTAGGTTATGTTTTGTGGTTGTTTGTTTTATGGTTTAGTGTTAGTTTAGGATTAGGTTAGGTTATGGTTTTCGGTTAGTGTGTTACAGCAAATGTTTATTGTTACGTGTGTTTTTTTTTTTTTCCTTTTCTATTGTTAAGTTTTCGTTTGATCTCGTTAAATGAAACTCTAAATTATTATCTTAGATTATTTCCTTGACAGTAATTTTCACGCATGTTAATCATTCTGTCGATTCATTTTCTCCTGTCGAACCATTTTTTTTTTTTTGAGACTAACAGGCTTTTCCCTTTCTATACGCGCTGTAAAACTCATCAATCTGTCATTGCAACATTACTTTCATTTTAATTTATTTCGTTCTGAGTGTTTGCGCGAAGGTTGTTTCATCTTGAAAGGATCTTTTTTTATTTTTTCTATTAAAATAGTTGTCGCCTTGTCACATTAAATATTAGTGTCATTCGGTTCGAATGTAATTAGGATAGAATGGTGTTTTAAAGTGGTGTTTTTTACTTTTTCATGAAGGTAGAACAGTTATATATATTATAATATATATATATATATATTAATAAATATATATATTACTTAGTTATAATTTATTGTTTATGATATTATTAAGGTTTATAGTATTAGTGGTATATATATTATATAATATATTTCTTTATATATGTATAGGTTTTTATGGTATAGTGAGTTATATGTATGATAGTTGTCTTTACTATATATATATACTGGTATAACAGTTTTTTAGATTAGTTCAGTAATTTGCGAGAGGAAAAGTATTTCTATTTATTTAATTACAGAGCTATTAAGTTTGTTAGTTTTTATTCTTCTAAACGTCGAGTTATCGTCTTTCTAAGGTCAGACCTAATCTCTAATTATTTACAATATACATTGTAAATATTGTGAAGACAGATATCATATAACAGTTGGCTAAGGGTGTTTTTAAACACTGGTGCTTCTCCGGGAGAGCTGTTCTTTCTACAGTTATTCAACTGTACAATGGTCTTATTCGTTAATTGCTGAATCTGCTGAAATACTCGTTTCGAGTCTTTTGTCTAAAAAAAAATTCCGAAATAAAAATACTACTAAATTGTTTTTCTATCTTTCTTGCTTATCTCTTTTCCGTAAGAATAGTGCAACTGTACGTGCCTGAAGGAGATGGACCACTCGTTTTGCGAAAGGCTTGGTGGTGCACTTGATAGCCACAAAAAATTTAATACAAGGTACATATCGTCTCAATATGTAATGGGATTCCGCTTGTTATAACTGAACTAACCCAAGCTTTGTTTCATTTCTCTTTGTATTTTTGCTTCTCTTTTCACCGCGTCGGTTTGTAGAATCTTTATTAAGCCATTAGAGGTTTATTTTAGTATTTTTACCTATTTTTTATCGTATGATATTCCAGGTAATAGTTTTTGATATACTAAACGGACCTTTCTGTTTTTTCTGTCATGGTCTGGGTGATGTAAATTTATATCTTTTATTTAAAATTTGTATTCATGCGCTTTATTAATACGATGATGAGGGCCTAATGCTGGTAGTTTAGTTTAGTTGTCTGTGCCGCGATATCTGTCTTTCATGATTATATTAAGTGAGCGATCTAGCTGAACTACTGACTACTACTACTACTACTACACTAACTACTTAATTAAATAATTAACTAATATATAATATAATGAATTAATATTATTAATCAATTAAGTTTATGTTCATATAAATATAATAATATATATAATAATAATATAATAATAATAATAATAATATATAATATTTAATAATAATATATAATAATATAATAATAATAATAACAATAATAATAATAATAATTTTATAAGCCAAATTAAATATCATGGTTTAACATTTCCAAATTCATTTTTCTTAGCATGCCGTTATTTTTATTTGAGGATTTGTATTAATGATCATGAAGACATTCATCTTGATTTTGCTATTGCTTGTTCCTGTTTTTTTTTGGTGTGTATTCTGTTTTATTGTTTTAGTTTTTGGATAGATAGTTCATATTGAGTTCGTGCTGGGTTTATCGGTTAATATTCACTGTGCTAGAGGGATGCAGCACCGGCGAGAAAGGTATTGTGCTGTTTTAAAGTGGTTCGTCTCCAGTCGTCATCAATCATAAACAGTCGAGGTTGCTGAATAGTCTATTGTGAGCTAGTCTGTATTATTAAGGGCTGTGCGTTTTCTATATAAGTCTATGATTGTTAGAGAGATTAACATATATGAAGGATGTTCGATCTTCTTGTATCTTTCTTTTCTTACATCCACTTAGACAACAATAATATATAATTACGTGTTCACGAAAACAAATGAGGTCATGACATCGTGAGCAGTAACGCGCCTTCAAACATATAACATACTTGAAAAGGAGAGGCAGGCACAAGAGCCAGATAAGTAATAATGATATATATATTATTTTAGGTGAAGAAATTCTTATTATATTTTGGTATATTTATATATTTATTTTTATTATATTTATATTATATATTTATATTTATATATATATTTATTTATATTATAACTTATAGTTTCATATTATATATGTAAATAATTTATATTTATATATATATATATTAATATATTATTTTATATATATATATTTACTCTATTATATATATATATATTAATATATATACTATTATATTATTTTATTAGGTTTTTATATTATATCTGGGGGTATGTTTTTATATATTATTTTTATTACTGAGAGTTTTATGTTATTGTAATGAGTTTGTGCTTTGTGTATTATTTTTCATTTATTTATTTATGTGGGAGTGAGTGAGGGGGGCGGGAGGTGTTTTTTTTTGAGTATTTTTTTTTTTAGTGTAGTTATTGTTTGTATTATTATATATATATATAGTATATTATCTGTATTTTTAGTATTTTTTATTTGATTATTTTAATTATATTTTATGCATTGAAATTTGTTCTGATTAATATTATTTTTATATTAATTTAGTATTTTATATGTTATATATTTGTATATATTATGAGTATATATTAATATAATATGTTTTTTATTTATGATTATATATATTTGTATGTTAATATTTTTATTCAGTAGTATAGGTTTTTATATTATATATTATATATATATCTATATTTTATATATATTTATATATATATTATATATATTATTATTATTATTAATATATATATTTTTAATTAATAAATAATAATAAAAAAAATTAAATATAATAAATTAATTATAATATAATAATATATATATAATATATATAATTATTAATTCGAGCACTATATCCTATAGCTTGTAGGGTGGTATTTGTCCTGAAGATATTCTTTTCGTATATCTTCAAAGCTATGCAAGGGAAGAGAAAACAATGAGAAATGGGTTTTCGTAGCCCCTAGCACCCAAAGCGAGTGATCCATTAATTCGTATGGTTAAAGCTACTATATAGTTATATATTATATATAGTATATATATAGTAATATAGTATATATATAATATATATATATATATATATATATATAATTATATAATTATATATATTATATATACTATAAATGATATATATGATATTAGTATATATATATATATATATATAATAAGTAATATATATATATTTATATTTAATATACTATAATATATATATATATATATATATACTATATATAAAACCCTTGAACTTGGTAGCCCCCGACCCCCTACTACAGAAAGCGGGTGATCGCTGGATGTCGTGCCGCCACAGCGGCCGAGCGAGAGAATCCGCCAGACAGACACGCCGTATCGAGTATGCATCTGATGTCGCGTCAAGTCAAGCGCTTAGTAAGTAGATACTTTTTCGTCAATTGGTTAAGGGGAATAACATCTTTAGAAAGCAGGTTGGTGAGGAGCATCATATGAAACGCAACATTTATCTATTGGCGAAAGCGTGTGTGTATGTAGGGATGGGTGGCGCAGATGCGGATGGGGGGGGATAGCATCCTTTCTGGTTTGACGGTTTCATGATGTTTTGTCTTTTCATGTTGGAGAATCATTTCGATGTTGATGGACCTCATAGGTAGTATGGTTGTCGCTCTCTCGCGCTCTCTACCGCGACGCAGATGTTGCTCTTGTGTTTTAATGTGTGTGGATGTGTTTTAATAGTGGAGTTGGTTCTGATGCTTGGGGAGGGAAGCGTGTTGGTGGTTTATGTCGGTAGGAATAGTTAGGTGGAGAGTTAGGTAGGTGCGTGGTTGTGGTATTTTTTCCCCTTTGCTTCGGTGGAGCTCAAGGGGTCTTGTTGGGTATTATGTTTGTCATGTAGTGTGTGTTGGATCTGTTTGAGTGTATGCGTTTTCCTTGGAAACCGTGGGAGTTCGCATGGCATTCAAAGAATGGTCGTTGATCAAGTGATATGTTTGTTGTTTTTGGTGTTGCTGTTGGGGTGAGTGAGTTAGAGGGTAGAGGGTGTGGGGAGTGGGTGTAGGTATTGTGTGTGTCATGGGTGTGGTATTGGGTGGTATGTCATCCCTTCTGTTTTTTATTTCTGTTAAAGAGCTTTTGTTTTTTCCTCCTCTTCTCATTTTTTTTACGGGAGTGTTCGGTCTCTGGTATGTCTATTGACGGAGTCGCCTCATCTGGCATGTGTAGTTTATGTAATTATGTGTTCAAGATTTGGAACGAAGAGCTATTTGCCTTATACAATAGTGGGGACTTTGGTATGGCCGAAATTTGTTCGCAGTTTAGTTGTTTTCATTGGCATTAGTGGTTAAGTGGTCACAGCTGGGCGTAAGGTAATGTTAGTGTTTAGTGTGTGCGGGGTTGTGGCGGTGGTGAAGTCAGAGTTTGGTTTTCATAATGAGTTTTTAAGTAAAAGCTGTTGGGTTTTTTGTTTAAATGTATGTTTTTTCTTGGGTGTGGTCTGCTGGTTCGAGTAGGTATATAATCTGTGTTTAGTTGTTGTTGTTGGTGTTAGTTTGTGGATGTCGAGCTTGCTTAGCGGATTGGTGTGGTGCTAGGTTGAATGTTGAGATTGGTATGAGGATTCAGTTCTGAGTTCTATTGCGTCTGAGTATGTTTTCAGCGTGTTCATGTTGGTTTGGACTGTATTGCTGGTTATTGTTCACTGAGAGTTGCTGTATTTTTGATATTATAGGGACTGAGTCTGATGTATTGTCAGGGGGTGTCTGTTTTTGTATTAACTATGGTTTTTATTTGTTATATGGTGGTGTGATTTGTGGTAGTTTTGGAAGATGCGTCTATCTTAAAGATATAAGGTATTAGTGATAGATAATGTTGGCAGTAACTATGGGGACTCTCCATTATATAACCTGTAATGAACGGGAATGTGGTCGTCCTACTATTGACTTCCCGTCTGGATCTCTCTATCGGATAGGAAATTTTGCTATTATTTTTTTTTTCACCATGTGTTATTTCTATACTGTATTTAGATTGGTCCTATTAAGAGTGACGTTGAACTGTTTTCAAATGCCTTTGTTTTTTATTGGTTCTAATGCTACTTTTGACAAGTGCGGGGGTAGGTAAGGTTTTTGTTAATAGAGCCGTGGTGATGTTTTTGTGTTAGTATTCGGTAAGTATGGAAGGCAGTGTATCTATGTTTGGTCACAATACAACCGTGTTGTGTATCTGAGAGGGTAATAAAAGGAGAGATTCTATTCAGGATTAATCTCTTCCAGTAATCTTAAACTTTTATAGACTATTATCTGTATGAAAGCAATGATATAGGTTTAAAAGAAGTTGAGTTGTTTGAGTTTGGCTTGTTTTAGAGTTTTAGTTTACTTTGGTTAATATGCCGTTGTTTCCAGAATTTTGTGATGGGTGTTGGTTTTTCCATTGCTGTATTGAATATTTGGATTATAGATCTGCAATGGCGTTTGAGTTCCTAGAAAGTCTCGAGGGTGGATATTTAGCATCTAACTTTGTATTCAGGACCTACTGCTGTGATTTTTTGAGGTTTTTTTGATGGTGTTGATGTAACCTCTACGCGGTAATTAATCAATGGGGATAGTTACTTCTAGATTTGCTTTTTATAGTTCTAAGTCGTTTTAACTTGTATATTCTATTAGAGGGGTAATGTAGGTTATGGCTTAATATTTAGGATAATGTGATATCATAATTACTTCTGCATTTATTTGATTTTTTTTTTTGTCCTACGGGATTTTTATTTGTTTGCAAATGGCTTACAGGGTTTTGAATGTATTGTATTATGTAAAGAATTATTGTGATCTATAGGAATTATTTTATTAGTTTATTTTTTTGATATTTTTTTTATGTATATTATTTACCTTTGGTTATATTAGTTTTATTATCAGTATCGGTAGTATAGGCAATTTTTTTGGTATGGGTATTGGTTAATCAGTATTTTATTATATATTTATGTTTATATATTATATATATTTTTGTGTGTGTGAGTAAGGTATATGTTTTTTTAATTATTAGTTGTTATATAAAGTATATAGTTTCTTTTTACTATTAGTAATTATTTTATTTATTTTATTGTTAGAATTACTATATTTTAAGTGGTTTATTTTGGTGTTGTCGTGAGTCCCTGCACTGATCATACCGGACTAGGTCTTGTTCAAATGTAGGGTTTGTTATCATTAATCCTCGGGAGAGTTGGCACCTATTCTTAGTTATCGATTTTTTTTATATTGTCGTTCTAGCATGAGTTCACATGATCGGGCGCGGCTTGTGGACGAGGAGTAAATATTGTTATAAGTCACGGAAGACTCAGAATAAATGTGTATGAGTGTATGAATTGCATAGAACAGAGGTGGCAGGAAAGAAGGAAGCACCGCAGCCTGGGTTATCTAATAATTCATATTCTAGCAGGAAACGTCATTGTCAGACACAGCATTATTCGCTTGTGAATTTAGCGATGGTCGTGCGAGAGGAGTGTTGGTATCTTGTTTCGAAGAGGTTAAGATCCTCGATCACTTTGGCCCCTAGAGAAAAAGAGATAAAAACAGCAAGCGATTGGGTGCGGCCGCATAAGATAGAGGTATGTCAGTGGAATCTCGTTAGTTGGTTGCTTGGTGTGACGTGACTGTAGTTGAGCTGTTAGCTTGGACTATCTAAGCCTGTTATTCCAATAGTGCGATCGTGAAACGAGGTGCTCTCTAGTGTAGCTTTGAGAGCGTACTTTCCGTACAAGGCGGCGGGATGTGAGCTTTTTCTATGTGAGATTATGTATTGTGATGTGATACTTGAAGAAGTATGGAAAATAGTTCTCGTATCTAAACGGAGAACTCCGCTCAGTTTTCTTGATGCCTTTTAGTTCAACCATTGGGATGTAAGGCTTCCAAACATTTTTTTGGTTTTACTGTTATACTTGGGATGTGCCAAGGATCGCTTTATATTGTCCGTCAACAGGAGAGGCGAGAGAACCTCTAATAGAGAGAGAGATTTGAAAAAGTTAGAGTTTTTAAAGATGGAATTTCACAAGAATGAGGCAATACCACATCCGAAATTCTATTCAGATCAGCGAGCAATAGAATCGGAAAGATTAAATAGACGAGAGGCAATTCTAGCAACGTTAAAAGTAGGGAGGCAGATTGAAATGAATTATAGGATGATGAAGGTGATCCGCATTATGTTAGTTGGTCTAGGAGTTGATGTGCATGTGAAGAAGACTTCCATTTTAGTTGTATTAGCAGTAATTAAGTAGTTAGGATGATAGAGACAGCATTATAGCATTTTGACGGATTACCACGTGATTGATAGAGTTCGAAATATATGTCGCTCCAACACAAGGCTGCCGAAGTATTGAGCGCGATCTTGAAGAAGGCTAGACTATTCAGGTAAGCGAATGTAGAGGAGGACAACCCCTAGGAAGGAGGGGGAAGTTTTTTGAGAGTGAGTGAAGTCTTGTCATCATGTCCGGCAAAGTGGTTTGTGGATATGTCTATATTGCTGCCTACCTCTCATTTTTTTTGGTGTCCAAGTTCCGTGAGCTCTCTAAATCAAAAACGTATAGAGTGTGTTTATGACTAGGTCAAAGGTCATAGTCCCATTCAGTAGATTCTTTCGAGCGTCCGAAGAATCTACTTGTGGCGATGTTCAGGAAAGCATAGTAATTTGAGATTCCGATGTTCTGAGAGTATAAGTGATTATGGTTTAGAGTTGTTGTTCATATATGAGCTCTATGATATGGGAGGATTACGATTGTTGCAATTGTCTTAGAGTTGGCGATAGTTGGATAATGTATCATAGGTTCGCTACCTTTCTTAGAGGATTAGTTTGGTTCCATATATATTTACGAGAGCGTCTCTATCGACTTTGAGCGTGAAAATGTTTATTTACTTCTCTGAGGCATAGAGAATGAGTAGTTGAGACGAGGGGCTGGGTCAGCTTCGATTAGGAGGCATATCGCGCCTTCAAAATAAGGTGAATTAATGCCATCGGGGTGCCTGCTCCGCCTTCCTTAAGTTCATAGATTTTCCTGGAAGTGGGCTCCTGATGCATCCGTTCATAACGTAATTAATTCCGGCAAAGGCATAGGGACCTGAGAGGGGAAAGAGGAGGAAGAAGAATGCCATAATCGTCTAAATCGCCAATGGTTGAGTTAGAGTAAAATAGAAGGCCGAAGAGATTGGTCTTTTTAGTTGGAGTATTAGCTACCTAGATAACCTATTCATTGAGCGAATTAAGCAGGAGGAAAGTAGCAAATTTTACGAGTTGTGTTATTGTCAAGTAAGGCAGAAATGATTATTTGTCAGTTAGGTATGATACCTAAGGATAGATCCGCGTACTTTCGTTTATTGTAAGGTCCGTCTTTTGCTCGTTCGAAGCAGTAATCCGAGCAACGATTTGAAGCTGAATGAAAATTAGTGAGAATGATAATATATATATATATATAATATATATATAATATTCTATATATATATATATATATAGTATTATATATTATATATTATATATACTAATATATATATATATATATTATTATATATATATATATATATAATATACTATATATATCATATATATATAATATACATATATGTATATATAATATATATATATATATAATATATATATATATTATATATTATAATATTATATATATATATATATATATATATATATTTATATATATATATATACTATATATATATATATATATATATATATATATATATATATATATATATATATATATATATATTGATAGAAGAGGGGGAGGTGATGGAGAGAGTATTTTGAGGATTTGTGAAACTGAGGAGATGTGGGAGAGAGAATCGAGAAGGAAGTTTTGGAATGGAAGAGGAGGCAGAGAGAGGACAAGAGGAGGAAATAACAATGGAAGAGGTGAGAGTGGCAGTAAAGATACTAAAGAATGGGAAAAGCCCTGTCACAGACGGATTAAGTGCAGAGCTCTATAAGACAGGAGAAGAAGTGATAAAATGGTTGTTCGATATAATAAAAGAGATATGGAGAGAAGAAAGCGTGCCGAAGGAATGGGGACAGGCAACCAATATGGCCAATGATGAAAGAGAGGGTGATAGAAGAGTATGTGTATAATATATATTATATATATTATAATATATATATATATATATATATATATATATATATATAATATATATATATATATATATAATATATATATATAATATATATATATATATATATATATTCTCTATTTATATATATAATTAATAGTATAATTATATATTATATATATTATTAATTGGTCATTACTATATATATGTGGTTGTTGTTTAGTATGTGGTTGTTTATATTCCGCTATTTTATTTTTTTATTATATTTGAGTATAAATATATATATATATATATATAGTGAGTTTAGATATATTATCTACTACGGGTTTTGGTTTTATGGTTTATTTTATGTTATTTATCTAATATATATATATCTATTTATTATATTTATGTTTGATTATTAGGTATTTAATTGCGGTTTTTTGTTTTGGACTCTTTTAAATACTAGTAGTAGTATCGTTAGATATTATACTACTATTACCTTTTCTATACTTTAATATATATAGAGTTTTTTGGTTATCTTATTTAGATATCATATATATTTAATTATTATTATTATTTACTTTGCCTTATTTATATTTTTTCTGTATTTTTTTTTTTTTTTTTATAGTTTTATTTGTTTTATGTTATTTTTTACATTGTTTTTTAGTTTTTTTTTTTATTACTAATTTTATTATATATTAAGAGAGTTATATTGAGAGATGATAATTATTGATTTTGTAATTTTTTAGTTTATTTATTTTCTATTGATTCTACTTTTCTTATTTTTTTTTATTTTTTTTTCTTTATTTTTTACCTTTTGACTTTTTGCTTTATTTATTTTTTTTATCTAATATCTATAGTTGATAAAAATACTTATTTGTTCTTATTTACCTATATATTGATTTGGTTTATTATATTACTTTTTTTTTTGATTTTTATTGATCATATTTGTATTTATTTTTTACATTATTATTAATTATCCTTCTATTATTAAATATTTTCTTTTTATATTTTTAGATCTATTTGAGAGCTGGATTTTTATTTTTGTTTCTTTTTTTTTTATTTTTTGTCCTTTGTTTTTCGGTCGTTTGGTTTTTTTTGCCTTTATTTTCTATATGGCTTTTTTTGTTTTTTATGTTATTGTTTTTTGGGGGGGGGGGGGGGTGGGGCGGGGGGTTTGATATTAACCGGATTAACCTGTATAAATTTTAGTTGGTTCTTAATTTTGTATAGTTTATCCCAATATATTAGAACTGAATGTCTATTTTTAGATTGATAAGTATACTAGTCGTATTGGATGTATATGATTATGTAATATGAGTATTAGTATATTATGATATGTCAGATATAATATATTCTAGATCATAGTATATAATGTATAGTATTGTATATGTTAGTTTAGATATTATGTTATGATAGTTCGATATGTATTGTATATGAATATATATTCAGTTGAATAGTAGTTAGTTAGATGATAGTGACCTGTAAGTATGTACGTATTAGATAGTATACGTCGATGTGATCGTGTGTAATATATACTATAGATGTACTCGTATGTATCGTATATATAACTTCACAGTATTCAGGTATATGTATATACGGTATAGTATATATATAGTATCTATATATATATATATCATATGACTCGATTAAATATATATATATATATATATATATATATAGTTGATTGATTAGATTAAGTAGTAGATATAATTTATATTATTATTATTATTCTACTATTATTTACTTTACTCGATATACATACAAATCATCCTCACACATAAATTGCTACAGTTTGACATCTATAAATAACACATCACACACAATTTTTGGCATTACAACTATATCTTAGTGAAATAATTTTTTTTTTATATATATAAGTAATATTTTTATTATATTATTTCAATAGGCTTATCATTAATATCAAGCTATTCCAAGCATCACCCTTTACATCAAACAAGTGATATTATTTTAAATAACTTTTTTTAGTACATTCCTCAAGAACATATTATTTTAGTTCGGATGGAGCAGTAAATATGGAGGCACTAACATGATAAGTATGTATATTTTGTCTATTATGTGCATATTATCATTTACATACATTTAAATAATAAATAAGACAAACTTTGTACAAAAGTATATTTTCATGCACTAATATACATAATGTTACCATTGTGCATTATCTTGTTGATATGATATTTGCGTGGGTATTATGTCATAGTATATTTATGTGAGTGATTGGGTATTTCTTTGATACTATTATCGATATATCGAAAGTCAGACAGAAACTTAATTATATTAGAGTAGTTAAATAATAATGATTAATAATTATTATATTATATAATAATTTTATTATTAATTTATATTAGATATATTCACATTATTATTAGTATTTATATTAAACGATAATAGGTGTATTATTTAATTTATATTATAATATATTAGAATAATATTGTATCATATTATTACCCTATATTTTATTATTTTTTTATTCTTTTTTAGTTTTTTTGGTGTTTTTAGGAGTTTAGGGTTATATTTGGTCTTTTTTGTTTGTTACGTTTGTTTATATGTATTGTTTGACTTATTTTATTATATATTTAGTTATATATAATAGTTTTTTTTTATTTATTATTTTTATCTTTTTTTATATATGTTATTTAATTTATTTAGTTTATTTTTTTATTATATATCTATTATATTAATATATATATGATTTTATTATATATACTATTTTATTTTATTTATTTTTAATTTATATATTGTTATTTATCTGTATTTTTTTTTTTTTTTGTTTATATTTATATATATCTTATTATTTTTTTATGTTTACATTATTTGTAGCACTCCATTAACTTTGGCTCATTTTAATTTTGTTCCGTACTATCGCTAATGTTAATTTTGTGTTCCGTTTCCTATATATATTTAGTATTAAATCACTAGTGAAAATATTTTATTAAACTGCGTCTTTTTATGATACTTTTTTTCGTTCATGTTCAGATTAAAGTATGTCGTATCAGATTATTATATGATCGTAGATAAGATAATTATCTCACTCTATTTGTAGATCTGGGTTCTCTTTCTAGAAATGCTCCTTGGTAAGTAGTCGATTCACTTCTATATTGCCAAGATGGTTTTGCTGAGATTTCGAATATTTTCAATCACAACACAAATCTCTTCGCACAAATAGGTGGCAACGCGCTGAAAAGGCTGTGACACCATTTTGTCTACGAAGAGTATGTGAGTATGCTCAACAGAAGGTTGACTTTTTTGTTTACCTTTTATTATATCTACTTTATTATTTTATCTTCTTTATTATCTTATTTATTTGAATAAAAAACATCATTTCTATATATTGTGATTTCGAAATATTCCTATTCTCTCTTCTTTATATATTTGGTGTCTTGTCTTCTTTTAAAATATAGTTATTGCATCTATATATTATCTTATGCTCCTATATTTAATTTGTGTTTGAATAATCTGACTGGAAATCATGAAAGCTCGAGCGAATCGAAAGGAAAAGCCAAGTGGTACAAAATCACTTCACATAAGAATAAAATATTAGTAATGAATATAAGATTAAAAATTTGCCTAAATTGTGATGACCATCTGTTGCGGAAGGAAAGAGTTTGGCTTAATGGCACTTATCTTATCATTTACGAACTCTTCAATTTTCATTTTAATCATGGATTAAGGCGTTCACATCACCTTTTCACAACTTATCACAGTTCGAGGATTCATCGCTAGACCTAGCAAACTTCCTTTCGGTATGGATTTCTTTCATCTCATTCATATGTTTGGATATGGGCAGAACTTCATTTTGAATTCCTACTACGAACTCTGATTCCTTTTCGAAAATCCTCTTCCGGTAAGTAGCGATAAACTGTTATATGTTGGGTTTTTCTCCAAAACAATCAAGAATATGGGTTCACTGGTAATGCACTATTTGCTAAATGTAGTTAAAAATAGATGAAGTAGACAAGTTCGCCAGTTACATCTTGAGAACTAATTGAAAACTGGTGGTTGTGGTGAACATTGAAATCATTCAATATGGTGTTTCCTAAGAAAGGAGAAGACTAGAGCATGTTTTCTATTTTGGAGATAAGTGCTCTATCAATCTATGCATATGATATATTTAGCCTATTTAATTTGTGTGAATTTTTTTTTTCGCCGGAGTAGAAACCCAAGATACTTAAGTCAAGTTCTTCTGATACTTAAATGAATATCATCATCAACAAAAATAAATGAAGAAAAAGAAAAAAATCTAATTAATACTAAAATTCCCTATTATACATCTTCGATAAGAAATTGATCCTTCAAGCACAACGAACTTTCAATACGAATTATCAATTTTCAATTTAATTTGCGATTATGGTTTCTATCTAGTTCTATTTTTCACACCTATCCTACATGTCGAGGTACTTCATTCGCTAGACAAGCAATACTTCTTTTTCTGTCCCATGGATCTTTCTTTTCATCATTCTAAGTTTGGATTAATGTGATTGCAGATACTCATTCTTCTGAATTCCATCTACGAACTCTCCTTGTATGTCGCTTTTCGAATATCCCGTATAGTAGCTCTGTATCATATGGTTTGTTGTTTCTTCTAAGGACTAAAGTGCTTGTCGATCTATTTATCTGAATTTCAATCACAAATCATATTTTCTCCTCTTGTCACTATAAATATGGGTGTTATAAAAACGGCGTTGGATAAGGCTGTGACTACCCTAATTTCGTTCTACGACGAGATGAGTATTCATTCAACAGATAGCTGGACTTTTTTGTACTTTTATACTTTTATTTGGAATATCTTTTATTACTTATTATTTGATATAAAACATCATTTTCTCAAATTATGGCGATTTCTTAAATCATTCTTTAACCATCTCCTTCTTTCTTATACTAGCGCTGTTGCTTGCTTCTTTAAATTATAGCATTCATCTACAATGTAATTCTTAGCCCTATATTTTTCTTATATTTGGTGATCTCCGGAAGTAGAACACGCACAGAACCTTCTTCCTAATTCAATAGCCTTCTGTATTTACCTAAAGAAAAACATCATACCAACTAAAAATATGATGAAAAAGAAAAAACATCAGACATCAACTTCTCTCAGAAGACACAAGCAACCTAGCAAATTGCCTCCCCTAAAAGAACTTCATTTTCATTTAAGTTTTGACTTAATCGTCTCTCCATCTTTTCCACACTATCCAACAGTTCGAGGATTCAATCCTAGACAACGCAAACTTCCTTTTCCGCATGGATTTCCCTTCATCACTCAGTCTTCGGATTCATGGGCTAGAAACTCATTTTGATTCCACTACGAAGCTTCCGGCTCCTCTTCGAATCTCCCGTAAGAGCGATAAACTTCCAGGAAAGGCTGCGACTCCGAATTTCAATCAAAAACAACAAATCCTCGTACAAAAATAGGGTGGAAAACAGCGACTGGAAAAGGCTGTGACTCAACCATTCGTCATACGAAGAGCGAGTATCTTCACAGAAGGGACTATTTTGTTACTTTTATACTTTAATTGAATATTCTAATTATCTTATATTGAAATAAAAACATCATTTCAAATATGGATTTCTAATTACCATCCTCTTATATAGGGTGCTTGCTCTTAAAATAAGCCATCAATCTAGCTAATCCCAACCCTATATATTATATATATATATATATATATATATAATAGTATTATATAATATATATTATAGTATATATATAATTATATAGTACTTAATATATATATCTCTATATAATATCTATATATATTAATATCAATATATATATATATATATATAATAAGTAAATCAAGAGTGTATACTATATATTATATATATATTATATAGGAGTATTATATATATGAGTTATATAGAGAGAGGAGAGAGTAATTATGAGATATAGTATATAGAGAGTATATAGAGGTATATTATATACTATAGGAGAGTAGAGGGTACTATGTTAGAGAGATATAGATATAAGGTATTTATGGATATAGTATATATTATATATATATATATATATAGGTATATACGTATATATATATATATATAGGAGGGTAGTAATATAAGTATATAGAAGAGTATATATATATATATAGAGAGGATATATATATATATAGGGTATATA
>JABUQX010089234.1:0-32500 GCA_015478945.1 Trachelipus rathkii | reverse complement strand
GCAGGGTACAGGTAGACACGGGTGGTGATGTACCTATATACGATATATGATTATATATAATGTTATCATATACGATGGTTGGAAGGTTATATTGGTGTAGAGCTATACTAGGTACGTAGGGTACTAGATGGGTCAGCCTCACGCGAACGCAGATCTGCATGTAACTGAAAAGAAGATAAAAGCAGAACTAACTGTGCGCATGTGTTGTGACAAGGCACCCACCCCATTTTGTTGTGGTGAAAGAGTTGATTTTGTTGTATAAGAGATTGTGTTGTGTGAAAATTGAAAAGGCGAATGTATGATAATGATAATTTTTTTGAGTGTGGTGGTGTGTGTGTAGAGATGTCGCTGTGAAGTGATGACTCTAGTGCTACGAGGGGCACGTCAAGTTTCGAAATGTCGATTTTTTTTTCAACACAAGATGTTGTATCCACCAAAGGGTTAACACAAAAGGACAGATTCGCGGGGGGGGTTGTTGTTAGAATGCGCTACCGGGGATCGCTAGGGGTGACTTTGCGTGTTTGCCTGTCCGCTTGTTGATGTGTTGTTGTCGTCCGTCGCCGGGGCTCGCGGAACCCAACTGCTGAAGAAAAGGAAATAAGAACGAAAAAATTAACCAGTTTTTCTTCCTCTGCATAATAAATACAACAATACAAATTATTGTTAACTCAGTTGCTGCGGGTTGACGTACTAGCTGTATGTATACATGTGTTCAATTTTACGTCGGTAAGTGGGATGTGTTTGTGCATAGTCTGGTCGTTGCTCAGTAGGTAGTTTCTGAGTTGGTTGTGGTGTTGGTAATACGTGATATTATTTAATGGGTCTGTTATATATAACTCTTGTAATAATTTACAAATAATTGTGTTTTTCTGTCGTGGTGATCTGATTGACACATATGCTTGCTGAAATGCAAGATTGTTGTTAGTGTTTGTTGTTGCCTGCAGGTGTTCTCCTTGTTGTAGTTTATCACATGTCATTGATGCTTGCAGCAGAGGGCTGGGGTCCCTATAATCCATTTAGATTCACGGGTGAGGGTGGTGATATATAATACATATATAGTAATGATGTGTTGGGGATGTGATGTCTGTTGTTATGTGGATGATATTAGTGTGTTAGTATAATGTATGAGGTAAAGGAATAGATCATTTGCGGAAATCGCCGTCCACATCTTCAATTGTGTGTGTGTTGGTTGTGTGTGAATATATATATATCAATATCTCATATTTGATGTTGTGTGGGTTGGTTACATCATCACCTATAGTATAGTATAGGTATATATATATAGATGATATAGCTCAGGGGTAGCATTTGTGTGTTGTAGTGTATGATAGTGGGTGACATTGTGTAGTGGTCGTAGTGCTATGTAGTGGGTGGTGGGTGAGTGGTAGATGTCGCTTGTGATGAATGTGTAGTAGTAGTAATGTGAGCTAATTAGTTCGTAGTGTTTGAGAATGTAGTTCGTGGGGAGTTGTTCGATGTGTTGATGTGCGTGAGGTCGTGTGAAGGTTATATATATAAGTGTTAGTGTATGAGTGTTGGATGTGTACCTAGTGCCGCGTGAGCAGTGGCGTTTATAGTGATGACTTAGATAGGGAGTATACATAATACTATTTTAATATAGTATCAAATATATATATTAGACCTAATAACTTTCGCAATATATAATATAAGGTCTATATATTATAGGTGATATATTTAATATATGGTTATTACAGAATGGGTTATTTTTTTTTTTTATTTAGATTTTGTTAGCGCTAAATTCATTTTAAAATAGGAAGGGGGGTTTACTTAGAATTTTTGTTCAAATGAAAGAAATGCCAGTGGGTGTCGAGAAACAGGTTTGTCCTAGGATTTTGATGTGGGTTCACCTTCGTGGACCCACAGAACCTCTCGGGGTGTGACCAGTGGGAAAAACAATGAGACGTTAAATATAACTTCTTTCAGCGTTATCATGAAGTTCCCACTTACACACTCTACAACATTTGGGTTATTCCCTACATGTGATGATCAAATATAGGGTCTAAGCATCTCTGGGTTATGTAAATAATTCGGTGTAGAAAAGAAGACACTCTTGAGTAGGTCATCTCTCTATAACTTTTTCACCTATCTGTATTTGGATTTGTATTTTGTATTTTGTTTTTGGTTTTTTACGGGTGTCTTTCGAGTTACGGAAGCATTTCAAAAATTTCATTTAAGTTTCAGTTAAACTTTATAAATCTGTTGCCCAGTTTGTAATAACATTAAGCGGTCCATAGACGAGGGACATTGTTAGTAGACAGGTATGGCAGTGTGGTCTAGGTTGATAGTGGTTGTCAAAAATTATTACAATTAATACCAAAACTGTAACAGCGAACGCAGTTGTGAACTCGCACAATTAATGACTAGAGTCGCAGCGGTACTTGCCACACGCGGACGATCGAGTAAAAAAGACTTTGAAACATAGCGATAGTATAAAGCAAATAAGCTCCTATATACGCGGGAAATATGAGAGACAAAGGGTGTGACTAGCGACCCATACACATATACACGTCTCATACCTAACGACGACACCAAACACACACAACAAACACGACACACCACAACACTACAGCACACACATACACAATTCAAAAACCACAACACATAACACCTCACACTACTAACATCCAGTTCGGGGTTTACAAACGAAGATATTTATATATATTAACTTTATATTGTCTACATAATATCACATAAATATGGAATCAGCTATACATTAGTGTAATAGGATAGTACCATCGATCTGTAATAATTTTGTGAGAGTATATAACAGATAATATAAAATCATTATAATTACAGAGGTGAGAGTGAGTATTAGGGTTTATATAATATATAACTAAATAGATAATTTATATATATTGATAATGATAGCTCGAATAGAGTAATGCTGGAATTGTGGATGTATGGCCAGTTTGGAGTGTCGTTATTTGTAGGTGAAGACATGTAATTATAATATAATGTAGATACTATATATATTTTTTAAACTATTAATATATCTGGGTATTATGTTAGTACTGGTGTATACAGGTGAGAAATAAACATCTATTCATCAATTTCTAATATAACTCACGGGTGAAACGCCTAATACTCATACGTACGTCATCATATAAGCTCATAACTCTTTATTGTCAGATATAGCAGCCGTCATTACACTTACTTTGCTCACTCTCGGCGTGATAGTTACTTAATATTAATTCATTCATGATCTTATTATAATTTGTTATTCTCTAAATAATTAGATACTCAATAATTAATATTATACATAATATTAATAATAATATTAATAAAATAATGGAAGGGAAATAATTAATTGAATATAATTATATATAATAAATATAATGTAATGAAAAATAAATTGAAAATAGTCAAATAAAATTAATTTACAATTATATACATAATTTTTGAATTACTAATAAGTAATTGGAATGAATGATCACTAATGATGAGATAATGGAATCTAATTAAGAATTAATACTACAGAATACTCAAAAATAAATAACATTTCCTGATATGATATTATCGCATTAATATGTTGGCAGCGTGTTCTGAACTATATAAAACATTATATATCTTCACACTCTATTTTACGAGTATTGTGTAAGAGACAAATTGTGATCAGTTATATTAAGATGATCTATATTGTGACTTAAACCATAGCCAAGTAAAGACGCACACAAAGTGTATTAGTAGACATTTTATTTCTATATTGGCCCCTTCAGGTGCTCTCCCCTTCCCTGATTACTTTTTCTTATAATGTTTGCAAAGAAGGTTCCTTAATCTAAATTTCTCGGTTTCTTCTTGAGTGGTATTTTTTTGTGATATTTCTTGCTGAGTATTTAGGCTTATCGGAAGTAATGGTGATCAATTAGATTTGGTCGCTTGCCTATAAGATCGGACATGCCGACTTTAGACGGGGGGTGCGATTTGCCTCGCAAGGATTAAGTGTTTTTCACCGAGTGTTTTTTTAGCCAAAATTCTCCTCTAGATTTATTGATGTCGTGCATTAGTCTGATATAGTCTACTTTGCGTAGATGAATAGCGTTAATAATAATATTACTAATATATTAATAATATACAATAATGAATAGATGGTTTTTCTCGACGTTATAATTAGAACTATGAAATATAGGCACGCTCAGGATGATTATATGATAATAATTTTAAGTAATATACCAAGTTCAAATTTCAAATTCAAAATCAAGTACTATAATAATAATACATTGTATAATAATGCATAGACTTCCTAAATTAATTTTAAATTACATAATAATTAATAATTACCCTTCGAATAGCTCCTTAATATAAATTGTATAGATTTCACACCTAATAACACTAAAATTGCATCACAATAGGTAGGAATGTATTAGATTATTAGTACACTAATGTTAGATATCTAGCATTGCTTTCTAAGTCAAGATTAAGTATATTTCAAGAGCAGCGACAGAAACCGGAGATAGTTGCTGTCGCTAATGGATCGTTACACTAGTATATGTAGGTTGATTGAGATTGATCTAATTTATGTGAAGAAGTGGATTTAAGGATCAAAATATGCACAGACATTCCTGACGTTGTGTAGATGTGTTAATATGTTTAAGTATCAACAGTTAACTTTCGTGTATTTAGTTAAGTTAAGTCCAGACTAATCATATGGGCAGGGTCATCAAGATCAAGCAACAGCCGCATATTCATCCCACAACATCTGATTATAGACTCCAAAAAAACAAATGAATTAGCTAATCGGGTAGATCTTTTTTTTCTTCGTCCTTATATCCAGCCGAAACCCCCACAATTTATTGCATATAAGAAAAATGTACACTACTAACTGGTAAGGGAACAGTTAGAAGCGTTGCACGAGAGGATGTTACTCGAAAGAGCGAACGGGAAAACCAGCAATAAAGGTTTCAGGCGTGAACAAGGCGTGTACAGCAAATGAATAATGGTAAAGAGCATATCCCACAGTGGTTACTTGAGTGACCGAAGTTACTCGTTGACATATTATGGAAACGGGCGTTTCTCCCTCACATTTATAAATGCATCCGGGTAAAGAGTCTAAGTTAACAGCAAGGCGGAGAGGGCTTACAACAAAAACAATGAATGCGAGGGCACGTACTTCTAGTCGGTTTACATACCGAGTATCGCTACATTAACGACTTGTGTTTCTCAAATAGCAGTACAATCTCTAAATTGAAAACCATATATAAGGAATATTTCAGGTAGCGATTAACGTTAGTTAACTCTGCGACAAAAGTTGGCGGCCAGAGTGGGTAGCGAGCTGACAGATCGCTCGTAGCCAAAGGTCCAAAAATAACCCTCTCTATTAATGCGGTTTAACGTAGTTGGAGGAATCAAATTTAGACACACCCACGAGAAAATGCGATTAGGTTTTCTTCGTATTAAAAGTTCACTTTGAGTCACACGAGATTTCATACGACTGCAATAACAGATCCAGACGAAATTTAGTTGTGATAGGCAGAGTATGAAAATACTATTGCGAACGTGAGGCCGAGTGAGAAATATAGTCACTCGGATCTTTATAATGGTAATTTATTATTTGATATAGAAAATTAATTACTTATAATAAAAAAAAATTAATTCATGAGAACACTTTTGTTGAATTACGCTAAAAACAGTATCGCATCATTTAGTCTTATAGCTGACGTCTTTTTTTGCCTATAACGACTAATTCTTTGCGAGGGAGATTTTGCGCATACTAATTTTATAATAGTAATCAAAGGGGACTAGTTATTTGAGCACCCATATAAACGAAAAATGAAATATACATTATAAAAATCCGGATATTCTGGCAAAGGTAAACGTTGCCTTCTATCCCAATAATACAAATCAACAAATTTAAAAAAAATATATTTTTGTATTTAACTATTGATATTCAGTATTGATAAAAATACCCCATAAAGTAATTTCACCCTGAGTGAAAGATATTTTCTTTCTATTATATGTTTTTTGAAGCCAAATTACTAAGATATGGCAGTTAATTCCACCTCAGCTACTTACCACCAAAATATAGCTCAAGGAGGTTGTCAGTAATAATATCATAAATCTTACCCCGTTCCCCCCTCCCCTCCCAAATCCGGCCTTCCCTATCACATCCCACCTTTTTTTCGTGTCCTAAACACGTCACACGGAAAAGCCCATCTTTGGAGGTGCATGATTGAGGGGTCTGAGATGAAATTACATGATATGAATAAGGTCCATTGTAACTTAACATTCAGCAAAATCGCAGCATCGACTTGATCTCTATGGATTCTATCGGAGCTTGGAACATGGAAGGGAAAGGAAAAATAATATTAAAATTTAGTTTTACAAGATTATATAGAGTCTGGCCGCACTCTCCAAATATATCACTTTATTCCTCAGAGGACGAACCTATAGTCTTGCTCAAGCGAGCGAAGAGAGGCAAAAGAATAAGGCAGGAGATGAAAGACGGCTATATCAGAAGTTTGATAATACATTCTGGGTAACTTATCCTCTCCGATTGCATTATATTAATACAGAAGAACATGAGGAGCGGAGTGGTGGCAGCAAGCGTTTCATCATATTTATCTCGGAAATTTTGTACGAGAAGAATTGTAAGCCACTATAATTTATAATATATAGGTCACACATGATCAAAAAGCCGTAACACATACCTAAATCATAACTATCGATAATATTATAATAACATTAAACAATGGTTCACATTATTATTACACAACAGAGAATAAACCCCTAGTCGAACACTCGGGTTATGTACGTCACAAAAGAGGCCAGTCTCATAGGCCAGCGGCGGTGAAAGAGTTGCACGCTGCTGTTAACAACACGTGTTTGTCTGAGAATGGGCAGGTATACGTCTTAGACAACATATTATCCTGTTTAAGTAGGCTCTAAGTGTCATAAGATTATTATTATGTATGAATAATATAACCTTATTTAAATTTAATGACGGGCGTTCAGGATTTCCTTGCATAAACCCCCTGACGTTTATATAAGATATTAATGTCACGCGAAGGATATACACTAACATAAGCAAAAATATAATAAACCTACATTATATAATATTTACTCTATTATAATTTATAACTAAAACAACGACGCCAAATAAATTATAGCTTAGAAATATTTAACTCAAGATATGTTATTAGGTTCACTTTATTAGTAAAATTAATGGCAGTAGTAATAGCGTACATATCATTGATATGAAATAACATATATATAGGTATATAAGAGTTAATAACATGGTTGACATCAAACGACTAAAAAACCGTATAACTTATAAAACTTTAGCTCTCTTAATATAATTAGTCTTACTGTTTAACGATATCTAATGACTAAAGGTTAGTCCCTCACTTGGCTCGGCGTTGAATATTAACTACCTATGAGTGAGGAGCTGAATCTGAGGGAAGGCACCTGAGGGAGCACGGTGGCATGCGAATATTTTTCAAGAGGTCGTACTCACGTTAAACTAGGTTCATGGAACTTTTTATTTCTTAAGTCATATTGCTTAACATATTAAGTTAGAGTCTTTTAAGATAGACAGTCTCTCTGTGCTAGATAATTTTAGACTTTAAAATATATAGGATCATAACCTTGGTCTAGAGTTATCATACACGTACCAAATTTCGAGGCATGATTAGTATAATTGATACACTAAAGATTATATAACAAACCAAACAAAACTTTAGAGGCTAATCTTAAATCATATAGTGTGATTGTAAATTTGTTTAATGAAGTTTTTTACTGATTTTTAAAGCAGTAAATCCCACTTCAATCAAACAGTTACCCAACAATAAACCATTCAACCTCCTCTCCCTTACCCACTCGCACCGATTAAGCGTTGTTGATCTCTGCTTTTGATTGTGGGCGATATTGATTTATGAGATCTCAATATTTCGTTTTAGAGTATCTCCTTTGTGAAGCAGATAAAGTGAGAGAGAAGATATGGAATCAGATTAGACCTTTGTATATTACTAATCATCGGGCCATCGATATAATGGATGCTTATGTGTCGTTTTAACCCACAACGTGTCTCTTCCGTTATCATAAAACAGTCACTGTAGCATTAATACTCCTAATCACCTGAGTTAGGCGCAACTATATTCAATATTCTGCGCACCTCTTTATAACGACAACCTTAACACCCGGATGTCGTTTACCTTCAAAATTTGTGCACAAAACTTAAGTTTCAAACTTAACAAACACTTCGTCTCCAGTGAACTGCGCAGCCTCTGAACAACAGTCTCAAACCCTTAGTTTGTCCTTTGACACCTTGGTTACTAAAAATCGTTTAAAGGCCTATTTAGCAGGTTATGACCTATGCACAATCTCTGAAACAAATCTCAAATTAGTTAATTATTAACAATATAGAGAGTGTCATAGTTTGACTATTTAATTTCATGACATTTTATAGCATATCCCTGTTTTCTAATCATCTCTATATGAATTTGCTGACAAAACGAAAATATAATGACTATTTATCGTTATATTTCCTCTCGATAGTTATATATTTAAACAAATTAAATCGACGAGGATACATTTGATTAAATGCTCAACAGAATTTCATCAGTAACTCACATCATGTTTCTAAAATATTCATAATCCCAACAAATAATTGCCAAACATAACAAAGAGTATATAGAAAATGTTATAACATAAAAATATCTCAAAATTTAAGCTATCCATGATCTTAACGCATATAAAATAAAGTCTCTTTATTTTGGAATAAGGCATACAAGCCATAATATGAGGTAGCAATGATCACCTCAGGAGTCTTAAAGTAGCGTAAGAATAGTGTGTTTAGATGTTAATTTTGTTAAAGCTCTAATAGTGAAATAGAATATATCATTGACTGAGAATCTATATTATACCATCTATCCTTGCAGCTACTCACCCTTACTCAACCACTCGTGCTCTTTTATGATTTCATATTTAGAAACTTTGATCTGACCGATCAGAATAATAAAAACTATATATTGTCCGCAGATATTCATTTTGGAATAACACTCACACATTATCAGTAAATAGGATATAAGTTTGTTTTATATACTTATCAGAGCGGGAAGTACTATGCGTGGTTGGCGCAAACAAAGTTATTGGAAGCATCATAGTATGCGTAAAGTGATTATCAGAGTAACGTAAGGACACACTTAATGTAACACTGTGCATAACCTAACTCTCAGTGTGTTATGATTCATAAAACTTCGGACTTGCATAACTAGTGACTGAAATGGGCTCGAGCGGTCGTCTGAGATGCCATTAATACAATCATCGTTGTCCTTTATGAATAATACATTATATTAAGATTATAAAATAATTACAGACGATAACGAGATAAAACTTCATAGAGGCTGAATCAGAGTCAGGTTTCGCGCTGGACTGAAGCTGTGTCAGGTAGATCGAAAGGCTTGCTTAGGTTTCTTCATGGACTATATCGGAGTATTGGAGCCGCGTAATGTAGTCGGTTGGGGCTTATACTAAGTCTTGGAGATCCGTGGCGGTGAAAGAGAAAACGGATTCCGCGCAGAATCGTTTTGAGGACTACGAGATTAATTATGATTCCTTAATATTACTTACCAAACATCAGGACCATGCAGCGTGAATTAGTCGTATATAATACTTAATTAGATAATCTATTATAATAATTCACAATATAATACATATCACTAAATCACTCACTTATAAGATATATATAATTATCATATAAAATTTAAATATAAATAAAATCCCGATTGTGATACTATATACATAATTTTATAATTAATTAATAATAATAATTTACCATTACACAATTAATAAATATAATAATAATTATAATAATAATTTAAATAATACAATAATGAATTAATTAATTAAATTAAGTATTAATTTATTACTGAATTGTAAATAATTTAATAATTTATATAATATAAAATTAAATAACTATAAAAATATTTAAAAATAATGGTGTGGATGTTAGTGAGTGTGCGCGCAGCAGCCGCTCTGTCTTCTACACATGGTAGATTGTAAATCTATTCCGTCTAGGGGGCGCTGAATCTCACCTCACTCGGAAGCTCTCGCTACACAAGGGCTGTACTAACCTCAATCATTATTTGAGCTACGCTCATCGTGGAGGTGAAGGTATGTCACCCGTATCCTATATACATGACTGAGAGAATCAATTGAAATTATTCGTATATATATCGCTATCTGAGACCGCTCTAGAGCTCTAACTATCCTCAAGCTAGTAGTGTGATGAAGTTCTCACAAGTTTTCAGACCGACCTAACTGTGCTCTATACTGTTTTGTTGCGATAGTCAGTTATTGTGATAGATTGTCAATCTGTAGGTAACTACCTACTATTATCTCATGTTCATTTATTTCTCTAGCTTAGTGGTGTAAAATGTGATTGTAGATATGTTAATTAGTGTAGATTTTCTTTTTCTCAAGTTTTCTTAACTTTTAAATGATTTAGGGTTGCAGATTTTCCGAGTGTACTGTATTTTTATAATATTGTTATATAAAGTAATCTCGTGAGAGTAGTAATTTAGTTCGTATCATCTATCTTCCTGCTATGGCTGCTCGGAGATGGTGGACCTTCCCCACCTCCAGCTGCATACGAATGTTTACACAGATGTATATACGTCTGTTTTCCATATCTAGCATTCAACAAACTCGACGTGAGAACATAACTTTCCTATACTTAATCATGAATGCTTTAAGTACTCCACCGTTTGTGTGTCAGAGTGTTATTTCTCCTCACAATCTCTCTTTGGAGCTTGTATTTTTTATCTGTATAACACAATTACACTGAAATTCTATGTTCGTTATAGAGGCAGTCTCTCTCATTAAAAAGATAGACTTAAATAACGTGCAACCTGGTTTATCGAAAACCTAGAAGCTCGTGACACTTTCCTTTATCCTATTTTCGAGGTAGTAACCACTCCAATGGTATTTAAACTGCATGTCATGAAAGGAACATAGTTACTTAACCTTACCTTTTTGTCTTAGAGGATCGAAGCTAAGGTTTCAGCAACTACTGAAATTAAAACTTTAAGAAATACTATTCGAAATCTGTAGATGTAGCTACCCGCTATTATTCCATAGATGACGTTTCTAGTTTATAAATGTATTATCTCATTTGGACCTTCCTTAGACTCAGTTAATAGTATATTGGAAATTTATGAACTGAAACTGAATACGGGTGAATACGTTTGGCTTCATATGTTCTAAGTTACCAGTGCTCGAAAAATAAGAATAACTATAAAATGTAAAAATATCATAAACCTAATTAAATATTGATGAAATACACATGGTTTATAAAGATAATCCATATATGGTTAGCAATAAATTATATTAGTAGTGTTAACGAGCAATATAAAAATGGAAGTAAAGTAAGTTTTTACACCAATATTCCTCATATCGTTAATAAGTCTAATAACTAATAATCTAAATCCTCTCGTATTTTCTATCATAACACTAAAGGTCCCCTACACCTCTCTTCTATATCTTCTACGAAGCATCTTACTGGTTCCTCCTCTCTTACTTACTGCTCATCTACGTACATACTTTCTCGTCTGTGCACATAAATCTTTCATCAAATCTCTTTCTTTCCTTGTCTCTCCTCTCTCTCTCGGTCTCTACGTCTCTCTCATTACTGGTGCAATATCTCTTCTGCGTAGGAGGTAGTTGCTACATTCGTACATTTCTACCTCTCTACATAATTAACTTTCTACTCTCTCTAAATTACGCTACTCTCGTATATCAGAACTTAATCATCCTTTTTATATCTTACTACGCGTCTCTCTAGAAGATTAACTATTTTTATTATATAATTATAATTTAAATATTAGTTAATAGACTATTTGTAATTAACTTTATTATCGGATTGTACTATTATATTTAGCACCTTGTTGATATTTCCTGAGTTAATTTTATAATTTTTAATATATTTTATATTAGTATGATTATAATAATTAATTAATTATAATATAATTTTAAAAAGAATAAAATGTAGAACCGGTGGATAATTAAATATATTAGTAAATGAAATAATATATGAAATACATGATATAATATACTGAACTTGTTATGTTAGTCAAACTAGTACATTTATGTAAGTATGACTCATAGACCTTAACATACTAAATCTAACTAAATGTAATACTTGTACGCTAAACTAAACTTACTGTTAAATACTTATAAATAAATAGAATAAAATTTTAATAATCAACGGCTTCACAATAGTAATAAATATTTAAAACTAATATAATAATCATAGCTATAATAAATAATTAATATTTTATATATTAGTATATTATTGCATAATTTACTTCACATTAATTAGAGTATTTTATATATTGAATTATATAGATACGGTGGACATTAGTTTAGTTTATTAATATTGTATTGTAAATTTAATTATATACGATATATATTTATTTAATTAAATAAATACACTCTATAGAGGTTGTTTATTACGAGGTGATGATATTTATTTAGGTATGCTATTTCGATTAGCATTATGATATATCTGAATCCATCTATATTAGCTCTCTCAAGTAATTTAATATAGTGCTATAATTATTATATTTGAATATTAGGGTGCATGAGTGCTAATATTCAAGGGATAGGTGTGACAATATAATAAGTACTAAGGTAATGTAGGGTAGTTAATATTATGTACTCTAATTAATATACTAATATATTACCCTATATTTGGGCCATTTTATAGATTATCACTTTAATTATATTAACTATACCTCATATCTATTTTATACCTAGATATAAATAGAGAAATAATTAAAACCCCTCCTCAAACTTTAATTATAATTAAAATTATAATAATATATTAAATATTAATAAATTAACTATAATAATAAAATTAATAATGGAAATTTTTTATAATTATAGTATTATATAGGTAGTTATGGTATAATTCAATAATATATTTATTAATTAAATATATGATTTAATATATATAACTATATAAGGTTTTATAATATTTCATACGTGCATAAATATATAATAGTACTTTTATATATTAATAGATAAATCAGTTATTTAATATATATATATGCGGCTATATATTATATCTTATATATTACCAGTTACTATCTGCGGAAGATAAACTTATAAGGTCGACCATTTGCCATATTATTACTTATATATATTTTGTGGTTATACGGGGGTGAATTTGAGGAGAAGCAACCCCACTTTCCAACAATTCGTGGCTGATAGAGCATCTGCGCGATAAAGAAGTTAAGTCAATGACGGGGAAGGAAAACTTGTGCGGGGCCACGCACTAATGTCTTAGTTGGGTCGGTTCTGATCCGTATACTCAAGAACGCTGTTAATGAGGATAAAAGTACAGATAGTATAAAAAAATATTATAAGAGTAGTATCATGATAGTATCGGGCAAAATGGTCGTTTTTTTAATTGCATCGTACCATATCACAAATCCTGTTATCTGGTGACTCATATTACAGCTGTGATCTATATGATGTTCTTGAAAGACTCGATAAGGGTCAACCAATTACACTAAAGGGATTCTCTATTTTATTGGTACGTTAAGTTATTATTATGTATGTTATGTGACTACCTTAAGTCATCATTTAATGTCTTATTATATCAATAGTCGTAAATCTCATGGTGCTATCGCTGAGCTCCTGATTAAATGGGTTAATAATGCTTGTATAGAGCATTACGAATCTGAATTTATTTTATAATAGATATATGTATGTAATATTATTTTCATGTCGTCCGTTAGATGCTGTTGTTTTTGAAAAATACCAGTCGCTGTTATCTAATTGGTGCCTCGTGCGCTCAGGAGTGATGGGCGTGCGATGTGCGCGTGGTTAGGATCGTACTCGCTCACAGACTCAGTCCGTCTTGTTTGATTTTGGCCAAGGGCGCCCGTTTTTACGCACGTCACAGCCGCACAATAGCGCGCCGGCCGACAACCAATCAAACTGACACTCCTAGTTGTACTCGAAAAGATTTTTTTTCTTTCGCTTTCTGGTGTTTCTCTTATTAATCTTCATAATTAATCTTATATAATAGGTTCCTTTTCTAATAGCAGGTACATATTTCAGTTTATTTTCACGTAGGGACGATGTTTATCTTGTATGTATGCGAGATGGATCCCGAGTATGACAGCGATGACTACTGGAGCCCGCTCTACACCACCACCAAACACACATACCTAAGGGTGGGGGTCATAAAAATATTATGACTAGCAGCATATACGAGCGTAGCTCACACCATACACCTACACCTACACGATATCGACTAAAAATATACAACAGGCACACCAATATATTAAATAATAGTTTATATCTTCTCGGTTTTTATATTTAATTATAATTATTCAAAATCATGAGGTGTATCAAACTATGAATCTAAGCGTGTTATTGAAAAAATCCAGGAGAAGGACCACTCGGCCATTTTATCTAGTATTATATTAATATAGCTACTTAATAGAGATCACTATCTTTACAGACGTTCTTTATCATATATATATCACACAGCATTTCCCTAAAATCAAACTGTAAAGTCGACTGTCATCACCGGAGAACGCGTTCCAGAGGCGGTTCATGGTTAAGTCAAGTCTCGTCGGATAATGTCAAATTGATGAAGGTCGAAGGTACTGGAGGCCGATGTAGTTTAGCCACTCTAAAACGGTGGAACAAGTGAGGGCTGGACCAAATAACATTAAAAATTAGAAATCTATCTCTCTAAGACAGTCCTACTACGCCACTATAAATTATTGAATCATAGCAGTACTGGAAGAAGAAAAGAACGACAGACAAACAGTCTTGTGTTCTTCTTGACGGTATTATAAATCAACCTCACTAATTTACTGACCTACATATTACTAACTTTATCTTGGAATCAATACTTCGAATTAACAATTACTATATCTCTTAATATGCGATATAATGCTTAAATCAATTGAGAGCGGGGTGATCCTATTACATCCTTCCGCTCTAAGGAGGGGCTATCTTAAAGTCAGCTATTGTTTATAGTGCTTTACTACTAAGGATGCTCGATGTAATAGCTATTCTCAACCTTCTAGTGTTCCCTCGTTTTAGTCTTTTTAAGGCCACTCTATATGGTTGTTAAAATGCCTTTTAAACACTATTACACTTAACTGATTACAATATCTCGCTCTTTAAAGGGTGATATCAACTATACCAGATTTAAGGAGATGGTCACCTTAAGGCGTAAGGGGGTATAATTAGTGAGTATGTCTTAGGTTTTTATGTTACATGGTTTCTAAAACTACAGTTTTTACTTAAAGCTATTAACTTAAAAGTTTTTAAATACTGCTTTGTAATACTTATAAATAGTATTAGAATGTGTTATACTATACTCTTATTAGACATCAATAGAAGTTTATATAGATCGATTAGGGCGGAGGTACTACTTATATAGCTCACAGTTAAAATTATACAGTAAAATCCTTATAGCGGGATGCTTGATTCCTTAATAGAGCATCAAGGGCGTCTTAGAGTTATGCGTTTGTTTTAACTGTGATATCTGCCTTTTTAAAATATCTATATTTTTTCTAACGTGGGTGTTTAAACTCATTGATATTTATAGGTAGATTAAGCCCCTTTCCCTATATTTATTGTATTTTTGTTTTTTAAATGTAATTATCTGTATTTAATAATTAATTTGTTAGTTTTATTATAGTATTAAATATATATATCCATTGATTTTCCTATTTTGTGCTTCTGTTATTTAATACGTTTGTAGGTTTAATAAAAGCTGAGCTCAATGTAAGACAAAACACACGTTTGGTTAGGTATGATGGTCCAGCTGCTCTAAGAAACAAAATAAGCGAATCCCGAATTTAAAACCAAACTTCCTAAATTTTATACAATTCATTTTCTTTTTTCATTTTACCTCTCATTTCAATACCTATCGAAAATCTCTTATTACAGAAAAACCTATTAATCATAAACTTAAAAAAATTTATCATACACATTCTCACAACATATATAATTTAATATATCGGATTATTGTTGGTATGGATACTCATATAGAGTTTTTTTTGTTAGTAGGGGTTTTTATTTTGAATACAAGTTATCACGCATATAATAATAATAAATATTTCCAGATTATAATATGTGGAGTAGTATATAATAAATAATTGGGCCTTTCTTTTCTCACATGTACACGTACTTGTTCTATATTTCTTTATTTAATTAGCTACTCACTGTTAAGTCTTGCGTAGGAGTACTAATGGTTATGAGAGGTTTATAGTTTTATTAAAACTGAGATATTATTATTTAATCCATATTAATATATATTGTACTTATTAAAGTTATATATGTATATGTATACGTAGTTATATATTATATATTACGAGTTTTAAGGGTACGTAAAATTTCGCGGTTTTCATTTTAAAGATTCAGAAAATTGTGTTCACAGTGACATTTAAGGTAATAAATCATCATTTATATAATCATTTTAGTTTTATTCGATAATATAGGAGACATTATTTATTTACAGTTCAATAGCCTCTACTTGAACCTGATATATTTATTACATGTATTAAAATATTAGCTAATACAATTATATGAATCTTAAGAAATTTATTAAGGAAATATAAATATAATTACTAAATTAGACTCTCTCACATATATATATATAAATAAAGGTGTGAATTATTTAAATGATTATATACAGTATGTTCTATAGAACGATACGTTTGCATTTACAATAATACTACACTCTCATGGATATTTTTAACAATATATAATTAATGGTTAACCTATAATTGTATTATTTTAAATATAACTCTTGAAGTGGTTCACAGATCAGAATTATAGTGAAGATCATAGTGATCTCGTGTTTTTTTTTATCTTTTTTTGACTTTAGGTGAAGGAGGATCGTTGGCCTCAAGTCCGCTCGCTCGCAATGCGGATGATCATGGTGAGGCGAAGGGCAGATGGTATTGATATTCACGAGCAGATTTATCCTTCTCCATTAGCTTTACGAGACGAGGCTCTCCAGTTCTCGCTTGATGTGAGGGAACATCTGCCTATAATAAGACTGACGTCATTTGTAAAACACCGATTCTATTTCTCTTCATTCAATCCAAGTTAGTTAAAATGCTAAATGAGTAGCGTTGTGGCTCTCTCAATGCTCTAGATGGAGAGAACTGAAGGTATGATTTCAGAGAAGAATAAACAACCTCAATACTATTATTAAGGAAATGATGTCTTTTCTGCACCTTAGACTTGGTAGTCTCAACGTATAGAGACTCTGTAGTTCCTTCCGCGGTGTCTCACAATACATGTACCTCACTCTCCTTAACCCTGTTTAAATCGATAAGTGAGGCATCTGAAAAGGTTGTGGCCGGTGGTGATTCATGGCAATGAATATTACTGGGATATTGCTTATGCTTCAGAGGATCTCTCAAATCATTAATTGATGATCCATACTATATATCATTACATGTGATTTACACGTATTGGCTATAAAAAACGTGAGATAAAAAAGATTTATGTATAGTACAAGAGATAGGTCTGGCGGTTTGAGTTGAGCTAAAAACTTGTGAATAATCACGAATGCGGAGAGAAGCATGGATAGAAATTCATGTTGAGTGTAACCATCGCATGTACGTCCACGTAAGATTCCGTATTCCTGTCAGCCATTAATTTTGGTTTACATGAGGTTTTCTCACCTTTCTCTGATGGGTGTTTGGGCCTTCTCCTTATCTCATCCATCACGCCTTTAATTATTTATATTGCTGTGGTGATTATACTTTCTCTCAGGTTTTACGATGTATAGGGATATTGATACTCTCGGTTTTCGTTAGATCTTGAAATTAAAATAATAATTTTAATTCCATAAATACGTAAATTCCAATTAATTAGGTAATTTATTTTGTGTTAGTATTCGAAAAATGGAGACTTTTCAAATTTTCAGAGCTAAATGTGCGACTGATGGAATTGGATGTGGTTATAATTTCTCACAACTTTATCTAACATAGAGGCATAAAGACTGTCCAACAATTTGGACACAACAAGGTTCTGAAAATACAGCCCTACGTACATAAGCAGATAAAATATAATTTGTAGGAGCTTCTTTTATATTTATAGATAATATAGGACTTGATCGATGGATATGAAATGTAGATATTCTAGTATAATACTAAGAATGCAGTATAAAGAATGAGCCTTTATTTAGATGATAAGAATAGATTTATACTACATTACATCGTGCTGCAGAGCATTAAATGTCTCTCATAAAGTATGATATTTTAATATAAGACAGATTAAATAAGCGACATTAATATGATCACTATGTGCAGAGCTTGCATCTTTTGACACAACAAAAATGAAACCGAATGATGGAAATGAATGAGAGTGTGGCAAAGACGAGTATGTGGTTGCATCTGATATTTCACACACAATTATACATATAAACTATATTGATCTATTGTTACACGTGGATAAGATAGCTATGACCGCAACCTAACTACGAAGATATCCTCAGTTTGAAATAGATTAATACTGTCACACTGCGTGAAAGCATAGTATTCAACAGGGAAAGTTTTAGAGAATGTGTTATGTATGATACATAGTATTACAGGAGAGTCAAATTCACTACGTAGCCGAATGGATATATGTCTTGTTTATCCATCAGTGATTTATAGTTACAAAGTATTCGTTCGGTCTCATCTACTACTTTAATTACCTATCAATATTTTAATATACAATATAACTACATTTAGATGGATATCTATATAGCGCTACTCTGACTCGCAGTAAGGTGCACTGAATAATTGTATTTCTAGACTGAACATCTGTGATTAGATTATACTAAATTGAAAGACTAAGGGGTGATTTATTATGTGGATTAATATTGATTGCGCTTATTACGAGGGTAGTAAGATTAATACTGTGAGGAGGTGGGTTCGATGTGGAGAGAGATCCTAATATCACTGCTTATCAACACATCGTAAGGACTAGTAAGCGATTGAAAGAAATGCATATCTGGGGTGAGTGAAGTTGTGCGCTATTAAGTTCTTGTCCGTCATATAATATGTGAAAATTTTCATTGATAAAAAAACTAGTATATTTACTTTATTGAATCAATACTAAGTAGGTGTCAAAGTTAACACAGTTAATATAAGAGGAGAAAATAGACTGGTCTCATCTAATACGTCTTTTTATTAGTAAAGTTTCTTTTTATGCCTTTATTTACTTCTTTTCTTTTTATGACTATTGGCAGGGTTCGACCCCTCTTCTGCAATACGTAACATTTACCATAATGTTTTTAACAGAACATTTACACAATTCACCTCTTTGGAAGAACATCGGCAAATATACGTTATATACTATCTATATACACTTTTATTTATTGATGCAGAAACAGTTAATATTTAGTATCTAGCTGAGGACTTAATATCATTATTATAAATAGTGTTCAAACCTAGTTCTAGGTGCTTGTTGACCTCTATATTCACCCGCCGTCTCTAGGAGTTATGATGGCCTTGCACTTCATCATAATTTTGGCAAAAATATTCCTTACCTAAAGCTAATGCTCGCTCGTCTTTTGCGTTAATATTCTCTGTCTATTGATAATACTTCCTTTTCTCCTTACACACCTATATCTTCAATCCTCATTGATACTCTAAAAAAACCTGCAAGAGTCAGACATGACCGGGGTTGTCTTTGTAAAGGACAATACAATGATATGTGGAATCGCCGTTGGGTAAGGGATTATTACTATCTTTTGTGTCTTTGTGCGAGTGGAGAGCATGTTAAATAGAATATAAGAAAAAAATATAGAAACAATATCAACTCCTCTAAATAACTATACAATACTCCTAATCGCTATGCTGTACAGATTCACTCATAGAGCAGTGTGTTTGCATTCATGAATCTTAAGTTGTAGGCTTTGATCTCTAAAGCAATCGCCGCGTTTATGTAAAGTGAAGGGTTGCATTGGGATTATCGTATTTAATTTCGAATATACAATAGACAATAATGTAGAAATGACAAGAAATTAATTAAATGTTTCTTTTTATTTTTTTCAATGTTTCTTTTTTTTTATTATGTTAAGAATTATTAAAAATTATTTAGATGTTGAAAATCGTTATGACCAAAGTTTCTGATACAATGGAAAAAATATATAGATCTGGAAGTTTGCTTTCCATATGAAATATAGCTATATTACTTTTTTTTCTATTATTCTTCCCTATATACCATTAAATGCGATTTGGACTTTAATACCACATATGTATTTTACTCTTTGTAAAAATCCACCTATTTATATTTATCTGCTCAAATTATAACTACTATCTTTCTCAGGAGGTAACTTTAATTTTGGTGAAGATACCTTTCTAAGGTTATTGAAGCTTAATGTCGATACTATTACAAATATTTAAATAAACTTCTGTCAGGTCATTCGGCTTTCGTTAACCTATTCTGAATCTTTCTTTCATGTTCGAACGAGAGATACGTTTGTATCAACTTAATCATGCTCAGTTTACGTGTGATTTCTGGGAAATTTATGTATTTAATTATTCTTATAACTTTATTAATATTATACTGAATTTGTATTTTGTAAAAAAGGTGAAGTGGCGTACATCCTTGCCTAATATATTCATGGTTCTCTCAGCCTGATAACAGTGTTTCTATAAAGCAGGTTGTTTCTCTGAGTCAAGGCTATGATCAGAGAGATCTGATCCTAATAAGAATAAAGCTAGAATCTTCCAGTGTGTTTGTATTAATATATTTAAAAGGTAGATGCAATTTTTAGTGAAGCAAGTACCTATGCTGCGCTCTGTTAATAGTGGGTGGCGATAGGTACTCTCGTTCTTCGGCAACTTCTCTCCTATCATTATCTCTTGGTATACCAGTCGATCTGGTTGGACGGGGAAACTGATATCCGATGTGACGGTAAGCTCTATTATACGATACTCTTTGAGAATCATTCTCTGACAACCGCGCGCGGTTAGCCGTGTCGAGTAACTCACCGCCCCTATACTGACCAGAGACCAGTTTGATCTTGGCACGTCTATGGCATTCCCTATGCTGATGACAATATTATCCTCCATTAAGTCTGGCTGAGTCTTACTCTCATCGAGGAGTTACGTATTCCTCGTATCTCCTGTTTTTGAATTCATCTTTAAAGTCGATGTCTAGGCGCAGCGATCCTCAGTGTCTAGTATACGCTCTCTAACATACTCAGAATTAGTAGTTGTTATATTGACATCCGCTTCCTGTTTATAAAAAGATCGAATAGTTAACAGAATTTCACTACGCACGACATTCCCCTAGTAGATCAGTATGTCTCGATCTGTAGAGCTATGGGATTCCGGCGGGTGCCGAGCTTGTTTATTACAGAGTTTATGTAGAGGTAAGATGCCTCTTTCACCCTCTAAAAATATTGTTTTCTTTATTCACATTTTTTCTGCAACTCGAGTTTAGAACTACTTTAATATGGCATAAATTTTGTTAAATCAGTCACTTAATTAATATTCGCGAGATATCAACATTTACACAGATTTATTCAGCGAATGATCCAGGTTAAAGGAAAGCCGGGCTCTCCTTCGCTGCCATGTTGGCGATACTTATACTTTGGAAACCCCTATACCATCATTTTAAGGCGTATTTCAAATAAAATAGGTAGTATTTTTTAATCTCTATCACTGATACACGTACTACTGATAAGATTAACCATCACATTTAAAAGGGGTCCTATTCTATTACATATAAATAGCTATAATAATAGTAAAATACATCTCCTATTATAATACAGCATTTATTTGCCTCACGATAGTTATACATATTATATGGTAGAAAGATGATCAAGAAAGACTATTATTTTATTCTTTATGTAGGAAGAACCTTTGTTACGTCTGAAAATAGATTTATACATTTTCATAGCCTATATTGATTTAGGATAAAGTGGTTTAAGGTCTCTAATGAGAGATGAAAGTGTTATGAGTGTGGGAACTAGCGGAGGAATTTAATTATGTATAAGTGTCTAGTGTTCCGAAAAAACTTAATTCCGTGTATCTCGCCCCTTGGTGATAGCAGATATTTGGTTCAGGTTTTTGTATTACTCGGGCGAGTAATTTTTTTTTTTTTTTTTGATTTTTTTTTGAGCTTATATGTTCTTGTTTATTGAGAAATATGTGTTATATAGTCGCTGCTATAGTTGCTATCTCGTGGGTATAAGTGACAGTTAGTGAGGCCGGGGTATGAAGTCATAGGTTAAAGTGTTCATGGGGTAGCAAGGATAATTCTCGATTTTCCGCATTTGTTTGGGAATAGACGTGAGTGATGAGGTGTGGGATGGGATGAGAGTGTTAAGCTTTGTTGTCATTATGGTGTGAGAGGTAGTGATTAGAGTAGTTTGAGACTAGGTATGTTGTTTTGTCGAGAGGCTCTGGTTTAAGCTGGCGTTAGTTTTAAGTATGATACTAAGTCGTCCATATGTGAAAGTGTGTGTATATAGATGGTCTAGTGTATGTGTGTATTTAATGTAGACCAATAAAGTGTGTTGTATACTGGTTCATTAGGGGTAAGGGTGTTCTTTAGTTGAGGTGTGGTGTGATGCTCTAGTCGTCGTAGTAATGTCAAGGTGTGTAGTGTACATTAGTCTACTGTAGGCGGATGAGTTCATGTGTGTATGACAGTTACTATAAGATTGTGTTGATACTAGGTTATGAAATAGTAAATTATACACTTCATATAGAATTGCACATCATATATAAAATAATAATAAAAAATTAAAATAATTAAAAAATAAAGAAGTATAAAATAAAAATATTAAAAAAATAATTAAAAATTATAAATATATAATCATATATTAAATACATTATATATAGATATAAAGTTTATTAATAACTAAAATATATAAAGTAAAGCTAGTAGAATTATTAAATAATATATAATCTGATCGACACTTTTTAATGAAGGCAGTTTTAAGTCTCGTATACTTTACATAAAATTCTTTAATTACAAGTTATAGACTCAGTGTAAAAACAGTAAAACAATATATATAGGAACAGGGACATGACTTACTAATCCTAGTTGACTATTCCCTCAGGGGTAACGACCTCCTACTGTGTATGAAACGGTGATGTATGTGCTTTAAGGTCGTGTGTTAAAAAATAGTGTTGAGTAGTTAAAGCAGAAAAACAAGAGTTAATGAGCAGTCGGAAAAGTACACACGAAGTGAAATGAGGTAATGCTACTTTAACCCACTCGGGGTGTTTTAGGCTTAACACCTTCTCAGTATGATTACTTTAGAATTGCACTTTAAAATGAGCGAATTTTGTTTGTGTTTGTTGTACCGTCTTATATTAGAGACCAGGCTTGGGTAATGAAATAGTGAATGTCATGAGTGAGTTATTTTAATAGCTACTGTCTATTCATATAGCTTTAACAGAGGTTTTCATAAACAGTAGGTAGATATGCTGATTATATAACATGTGTTGTGAAACTCATGTATAAAGACTCTATGTCATTATAAGAGACAAATTTAGTCACGATCGCCTCCTCATCGCCGGCTACGATTCTCGAGATGCAAACTCCTGTTTTGACATCATTAAATGAAGTTATGCTATTTTTATATCTAGTGCTGTATAAAAAACAGAAAAAAAAATAAGAAACAAAAGCAGCTAGTTTTTCATTAAAATGGAAATGACAAGAATATTTCAAATAGTTTTAATAAGGAAATTGCTAAACTCCATTTCCAGCCTTACATTTTTTTATTTAAAGCTGAACTACTAACTGTCAACAATTATGATGGAGTAACTTATAATTAAAGAAATTAAATAATTTTTTAATTGAAAATGGAAGCTCTATTGAATGAGATAATAAACAAAATTGCTCTTTACCCAACGAAAGAAATTCAGGATAAACATTTTAAGAAAATGTTTTGCTTTTGATTTGGGAACATGTGCTAGAAAAGCCAATACTGCAAATTAGAGCAGCAAATCCTTAAATGACTACAGTTTCTACTTGAAGTTAGTGTCTGCTTCTACATCAGCGCATTCGAGCACCTTAAAACTCCTTCTAGTTTATACTTGTCAGGCCTAACATACGAGGTCCAATGTTAAGTGTCTTGCAGTTGGGCTGCCAAAATTTTACAAACCGGTTCTCTGCCTTGTCATAAGAGTTAATACCTATTCTTTCTCTCCTCAATGGGAGAAATATAAGTACTGATCCGGGTGAAACTATCTTCCAGCTGAACACTGGTTATATGTACTTATACAAAAAACTATAATCTGTTTTTCTTCGAATTTGAGGTTGTGAAATTAAGCGACTCGTTTATTGTATGTTAATCAAAGATAGTTTTTAAATTCTAGAAAAAATTTTATTATTTAATTTTAATTAATAAAACATGTTACTTTTAAGTTCTTAGAGTAATACAGACTTAAGTATTGAATATTATTCCGACTTCCGATTCCACCCCCTGAAAAATTACCGTACTCGACCTCCGACTCCGACTCTGACCCGAATTTTATCTCTTGAAAATTACCGAACTCCGACTCCGACTCCGACTCCACCCTTTTTTGAAAATTGCCGATTACCGACTCCGACCTCCGACTCCGACTCCACCCACCCTCTAGGAACAATAGTTGATGATCTCTATATAGATTGAAATTTTACTTATGAATTTACTGACTTTTTTACTGCTTTAAAACAGTATACTATTAACAATTTTAATAGTAAAGTTTTATTATATTATAAGAACTTATAAGTGTATTAGAAGCAAAGAGTTCCTTCTGATTTAGCAGAAGTATTCGAAAGTGTCATGTAATCTCACGAATAAATTTAACAAGTTATTGTATAAAAGTTTAAATATTACTATGTCAAAGTAAAATTAAAAAAATACTTCATATGTTAGAGATATCTGTTGGAAAAAAGGAGAATCAAGGTTACATTTTTAGCTAATGATTAGTTAACTTTTACTAGATTTAAGTGTGGAAACTGTTTCTTTAATTTAACAGTTTTATTAAAGGACCGTAAGTTGTGTAAGCGGTTTGAGCGCTTTGCACATTATAATTTCTTAGTCAGTATGATGCTATGACTTTATCTTATATTAATGTGATAAACATTGTTTTGTTAACCATATTATCGCTCTGATTAGATATAAAGAACTCATGTTTATTGCTGCTATTTTATGTCACCCAAAAAATAAACTCGAAAATGCGACGTAAGTATCAATATTGTTAATGTAAAAATTAACATTGATATGGTTAGAGATATATTTGAAAAAAGTGTTGAATTGGTTACGTTTTGTACGACTGTTAGGTACTTTTACTGTTGTTTAGTATGAAACTTTGTTAATGTTAAGTAGTTTTATTCGGTGATATCGTAAGGTGTGTTAGTTATTACCTAATAGTCATTATTAATATTCTATAAGTTATCTATTATTGGGTAATGCTATGTTAAGCATTTTATAATGTGAAAAACTAATAAGTTACGTTAGCATATATTCGTTGCTTTTTAGTATATAAAGAAACTATTTTTTTTTATGTTATCCCGAAATGATACTCGAATGTGACCTGAATCACTTAGATCAATAGATCAAAGATCAAAAGTCATAGGAAGGGTGAGCATAGAGAGGGCAGCGGGAGGGGTACGCGTGTTTGATTTACTGATTACTGATTTACTCTTAAATTCGGCTAAACTATTATCACCCATGAAGCTGGCTTGTAATAGAGTATCTGAATTTAGTAGGGGTGAAGCAGTATGGAGATCGAGTAATTATTATGAATGAGGACGAATATTGCTCGCAAAAATCCTTGAATGTAATACATGGTGGATAAATGCCACCTTGCAGATTTGTGTTGTAGAAGTAAGTTACAATGAGGTTTGAGATGCAAAGTGGGCAAATCAAAAAATTTGATTATATGATAAATAAAGTGAATTACATTTTGTATTTTTATCATGGGCATGTTAACATTCATGCCATCTTTGAAGATATTGGCATTGAACTACACATTTTGAACAAATAGATTGAATGCAGAGCTATACATTGGTGGTGAAAGTCTGATTTGTTCAATAATACCTAACCCCATCTTTGCATTTGAACGTCAGTTTCACTTTTCAATTTTCTTGAAGCTTTAAATCGACTTTAACGAGTCACCTTGCAAAATGCCTCAATAATAAGGCAAGCGGAAACTTAATGAGTGAGGTGAACCTGCTAATAATAGGCGGGCGCTGGTCCAGAGAATGGAGACGGGAGAAGAAAAACCTGTGACAATGAGCAAAAATAGAAACAACCAAGGTCCCGACAAGCAACAAATACAAATGAGAGGTTCAAGCCGCAAACACATACAGTCAACACGAAACCCAAGAAAAAAACACGGAACGGAAGACCAGTCTAAAGGAGAATAATGGAAGGAAAGGAACAAAGAAAAAAAAAAGATACAGCACCAAAAACGAAGAGAAACAAAAAAGGTATAAAACACTTTCACTTAGGAAAGTGAAAAGTAAGGTATGTGTTAGGTACATAACACTTTCACTTAAGAAAGTGAAAAGTAAGTTATGCGTTAGGTACATAACGCTTTCACCTAAGAAAATGAAAAGTAAGTTATGTGTTAGGTGATAACACTTTCAATTAAGAAATTGAAAAAGTAAGTTGTGTGTTAGGTACATAACATTTTCACTTAAGAAGGGAAAAGTAAGTTATATGTTAAGTACATAACTCCTATGCTAGAAGTTTGAGAGAATGTGTTTTTGTTTGTCAGGAAAGGGAATACTGTTGTAATTTGTAAATGTTAGCTATGTTTTTTAGTAATATGGTTTAAGTGGTTAGGGTATTGAGATTAGTGTAATAATACACCATGCTGTAAACAGCAGTTAATTAAGTATCGAAAACCTCTTACAAATAACTTTTTTTTTGTGCCTCATTTGAAGCTACTACTTCGATGAGCTTCTTTTCTACTTTTTTAGTCAATCATTAAAAGGAGGAGACTTTATTGACTTATTATCATTAAAAAAACTTTGATTTTGGTCTGTCAAATGAAATGTGTCACACTATTGAATAGCAAATTGTGAATATATGTTTTGGCGTTAAAAACATAACACACTTGTATTGTGTTTTCGTTAACCCCAAGTTTTAGAGTTAAAGTAATTTTATAAGTAGTAGTAATTGTTCAACCATGAAAGCATTTTATGTTTTATCTTTCTATTAATAGCTAGTAGCAGCTTTGGAAAGTGAATGTCCTGAGGACTACGTAAGTCATTTACCCGTCCACCAAGATGGATCTTGTAATGCCCTACAACATATGGCTGCTGTTATGAGAGATAAAGAGGGAGCGGCATCTGTTAACTTGATTCCATCTGATACACCACAGGTAATTTGTTGTACTTGGGTTTTATTAGTTTACTCTCTTGCTTTAAATTTCCATCTAAATAAATTTTTAGTAAAAGCAAAGAGAAGTTATTTCTCACTCATCAATGAAAAAATTAGCTGTTTAAATGTTCAATGTATCAAATTTTATTTTTTTATAAGCTTATTTATTTATATTTTGGTTTCTTGCAAGGATTTCTATTCCCGTATCGTGGAATTAATGAATAAAGCGAGAGAAGAAGATGCAAATAATGGTGTCGAAGTTGCTCAAGTATTGGAACATTACTTAACCAGAAAATTAATAAAGCCAGCGGTTATTGCCACCATTTATGGAGGATCCAGAAGTGCTACTAATTTTCTAAAAAAAGATCTAAGTAAGTTGAAGGCATGTTCTTTTTAAGTTAATTTTATCTTTGAATAAAAACAATTAACATGAAGTTAAATAAGGGAAAGTAGAGACAGAAATGTCGGTGGAGTTTAGAAAATAACATTAAAAAAAATTATGTTCATTAATGACAAATGACGTTGATAGTTACGAATGTGCGTGTGTAGGAATATGAAATTTTTAGGCCTATGACTTGTGAGGGAAAGGTAGTAATATGTAATTGCTGTGTTTAGTAATGTATATTGTCTCTGGCTCAAGCAGGAGCGAAAATTTGCATTTTTGTGCTCTAAGATCGTAATTTTTTTTCATTTGTAACCAGAAATCCAAGCCAAGCATTAGCATTCTTAGAGCATAAATAAGTGGTAGAGGAAACTTCAACCCAGCTATCACTGTCTTTTTAGTATCCCATTATGACACACAGAATATGTGTTGTGAAAATCTTTCTCCCTGATTTTTATATTATTATTATTATTATTATTATTATTATTATTATTATTATTATTATTATTATTATTATTATTATTTTACAATAATAATAATATAATAATAATAATTTGAAAAAGCAAGAGCGCATATACATTTGTTTACTTAGCTCTTTATATAAAGTTGAATGTTTTCATATTATGATGGTTATAACAATTGATCAGCAAAGTCTAGAGAGAGAGAGACGATTCCTCTTGTTTGTGTAAATATTTCCTGTTTAGCAATGCACTCCTTTACTGAAAATATTTTAAAGAGGAAGAGAAGAATATTTTATTGCTTAATCAAATAATTTAATTCGAACAAAGAATTTTCATTTCTTGGTTAGAATGAAACTGCATCTGATAATTAATTTGATTCATTAGTTATAGATGTGTTATTAATTAATAGGTTTAGATTTTTTCACAAGTTCAGTAGCATAATTTTTAGTCATGTATACGTTATCTCAATTTATAATTTTTTTTTCTCTTAGAAGTTAGAACTTCTGCTCCTCCCACATTTTGTCTATAGACTATTCTGCCCAGACTTCTAAATTTCCTTCATTTGTTATTATCAGTTTTTTTATTTTTTAATGATTTTTTTTTTTTTTTTTACAATATTTCATGAAAGCATTCCCTAATAAATAGAATGATTTCCTTTTGATATCAGTTTTTTTTATTGTTAGATAGTCCATTTCTTTGGAAATCCTATCCCTGTTTAACTAAACTAGATACAGCATTTTCTTTAACACTTAGTACTGATTTTAGATCGTTTTTTGATCATGAATGTATTTACTATATATTTATCGTGCTTTTATTAGAACTATTGAAGTGTGGATTTAAATATGTTCCAAAAATATAAGCTGCGTTTCCAGAGCCCGATGCAGCCCGGGCGGGCACACAGGCGCATATGCATCGTTATCAGCGCCCGTTTGCGCACTGCTACGTCATGTAAAACGTCACAGTCAGGTTCCCGTTGTTAAATTCTCGATTTCGGAAATTACTAAACGGGCGGGCTGCGGAAGGATACTTTTTACAAACAAATTGCTTTACAAAAAATGTGTCAGAAATGGCTTCGCTAAAGGTTTGTTTGTATTTTTAGTTACTGGATATTAAGGAGACTAATATATCGTATTATTTCATAAATAGATACATTATAAGTATAAGAGTATTTTTACAATGTGCTAGCTGATCCGACGGGTGCGCTCGGCCGTTTCCAGGTACTCAAATTTTTTGTTCTCTCTGATGTGTTAATGTAATTTTTTTTTCAATTCGAAGCGTTTTCCTAGTCGATTTTGCAGTCGGGCTTCTGAAACGCAGAGACATAATATGTATTATTTTTATTCAATGTATTTGATTTGTTAGAGCGTTTTTAGTTTTGTCATTTCACTGAACCACATGATTAATGACAGCATGAACTTTATAGGGATTTGATACTACAATTGATTATTTTTTTTTTTTTTTTTTTTTTTTTTTTTTAATTTTTTTTTTTTTTTTTTTTTTTAAATTCCTGAAATGTTGCTAACAGATTTATTATATTTTCAATCAGCTTCTACTGATTTTCATTTATCATTTCTAGAATATTATTTGTATCTAAATAATCATTGTTGTCATCCGTTTAATATGTGTTTGCAACGTGTAATCTTAGATAAATTCCACCATGTTTCTACATCTTGAATAAATTTATGAATTTAGAGTTTGACTAGTTCAAATTTTTGAAATGTAATAAATTTTCCTGCTATTGTTACTGATCTACTAAAATTATCAACAATTTTTCTGTGAACTGAAATTAAATTTTTTACTTAACATGTCAGCTTCATTTCTTACTCCTGTGACTCTTGTGCATTCAGTGTATTTGCTTACTCCTATCTGAATTTCTTTTATTTTATTTGATGTAAACCTAGTTATTTCGAATCTTGAAAGCTTTTTTGTAGCGTTGCAAACTTAATTTTAAAATTCTCATTGACTGAGAGTGATTTCCATATATTTTATTTCATAATATATTTTTCAGATCTTTAATTATTATTATTAATAGTAATAGTAGTAGGTTTGAACTATGGACTAATATGGAACAATTTTACTAATTGTTTTAAAGCAACCAAAGCAAGAAAGTATAAGAGTAGTTTTTGTGTAGTCTTGAATACACATTGTAAGCAATTATCTTTCTATACAACCTCTGGTGGAAAAGGTCGAAAGCCTTCACAAGCCCTCCAGATTGTTATTCAAGTCAATGGCAGATCTGCTTCAAAACATGACTTTTGAAAGTGTGTTAGTCAAATTGAAGAAGGAAATGTCATAAACTTACCTGTAATATACATGAAGAAACAATGTTTCAATCAAATTGGGCAGAGAAAGAATGAGATTTTGTGGAGACATGATCACACACGCTTTCCTCAAAGGAGTAAGTATGCAAGTAGAGTTTGCAGCACATTGTCCATTAGGAAAATAATGCAACATTTCCATAAGTAGAAAGATATTGGAAATAGTCATTGAGATTGCGGGAATTGATCAGACAAATGGTCCTAAGTATCACCCTTTCAAGAAAGCCTTGTGATTAAAATGTATCACTTCATGACATAATGAATCAAACCTTTTCTACATTCTTTGAGCACTCTTATTGATTCCTTCCCCCGAAACAGTTATCATTCGAAGTAAATTCAGAAAAGGAACGATGACCGTAAGTTTGACCAGTTTGCAGCTCCAAAATATCAACATCTAGCTTAAAGGGACGTTGCTACTGTGGAAAACTTCATAAAATAGAACAGGATGCAAAGATACTAAGGTGATTGGATGTAAAATCGATTAATGGTTTTAAAGTCTTATGTTGAAATCGTTTCTTAATCAATCTGGAATACGAGTCGGAAGGTGTATCAACTGTTCAAGGGTATTGTGGGTTGAGAAACTATGCTATTTCACCAGGATTATCATCTGAACTATTGGAAAGACAATTTTGAATGTGAACGTTGAAATTATGGAAAATGACAATATCAGAGAAAAGAGTGGACAGACAGGAATTTTTTTTTGTATAGTTAGGCGATAAATAAGTAGCATTTTTGCTGTAGATTTTAGAGAGATTACAAATGAGTAGCAAGAGTACGTACATTACTTTGAACATATGCACAACCTTAGGATGAAAATTGAATTTAGATGATAAAAGGAAACTGTGCGGTTTCCTTTCCTTTTAGTTAAGAATAGGAGATGAGTTTATTGGAGAAGTGGTGTTCGACTGAGTGAAAATTAGAGAAATCCTTGACAGTTTCTGAAATTGAGAAAAGGGTCAAACCATGCCACAATGTACGCCAGATATGTAATAGCAAATCCAGCCTCACCACCAGAGTCCTTCAAGTATATTGAATAAGCGGAGGAGAAGTGGATGTACTGCACCTTTGAATCCTCATCCCTGGCCTTTGTGGCCTCTGTAGTAGATCCCATAATTGTATTTCTTCAAGAGTATATATGTTTTATGATTTAGAAGTGGAGTGTTTTCTAAGAAACCAACAGGCGCTCCTGCCATGTTTTACGCTTAACAGACTGATGGTATCTTCTGGGCTTTTTTATGATATGGATACTACTTATAAAGTATAATATATTAATAAAGTGAATTAACTACATGGGCAAAGAGGCACAGAACTTTCTGCCCCCACCTTAACACTTTGTAAGTCAAGTTAGGAATGTTTCCTCTACACCTTTGCCTATCACTGATCATTATTGCTATTATACATTTGTTGCTAAAAATTAAAATGAAATAGCAAGTAATATCGGACATTTTTCTATATTATTTTCAGTCATCAATCTATAGCTTATTATATTTTCTCCCTAAAGGAACCTGTATTTTTCGATGAAAATTTAGAAGCAGCCTCTTTTCTTATTACCTGCAAAATTAACGATGTTCGAACTGTTATAAAGTTCTGCATTTATAATACGCCTGTTAAATACTAGTCAAGAAATGTGGCTGATGAAAAGTTATATGGGCGTGAAAGGAATCTCACAAGGTATTTTAATTATAGAAGACAGAATCTATTATGCAGTTAATTACATTATAGTTCAGATGGACCAATTACTATTAGTAGGCGTATTATTTTTATATATATAAGGTGTTTATTATATATATAGTATATATATATATTAATAATATTATATATATACATTATATATATATATTAGACATATATATATTATAATATTAAGTACTATTTATATATATATTATAATTAGTGTAAGAAGAATATTTTGATTAAAAATTATATAGTAAAATAATATACGTATATTATATAGATAGAATGTGTTTATTTAGTGTTATGATGTATATATATAGTAATTAATATATGT
>JABUQX010089233.1:12500-18634 GCA_015478945.1 Trachelipus rathkii | reverse complement strand
TGTAGTTTTTATGTATGGTAGACAATAAGACATTTGTTTAATGTTTATCATTTAACATAATCTTTCTTCTATCATAGTCCACATGTGGTATGAAAAAAAAAGTTCACGCTGTGAAAATGTGGCGCATACTCACTCGATATAAAAAAAAAAATAAATCCAACCAAAATAAAAAACATATAAAAAGACCAACACCTAATATTTTTCACTGTTAATAAAGGTTATATGCATTATTTATTACTCTTTTAACGGACTTTTTTTTCAGCATTTGAAAAAAATTAATTGTGTTTAATTGAATATATTTCATTTAAATGCTAGAGAATAAAGGAGACGAGTGCAGATATTATTTATTAAATATGTTTTTTTAGCTTGTAATATAAATTAAGTTTAAATTTTTACTAAAACCTGATATTTTTTAATATCTTTTGTTTTAATGAAGCAAAAATGTAACCTAGATTAACTGTTAATTTATTCTCTCTTTAATAAAATACTTATCATTAACACCTTCTAAAATAAAAACTTACCCTTTTTCTTAATAATATTTTTACATTACAAAAATTTTAAGACTTCTTTATTTTAAAAATACGATTTTTCCTACTAATTTCAACATTTGAAATTATTTGAGTAATACGATTTAACGAGTTACTCAACTTTTAACGGATTTTCAGCTTTGAAAAATATGTGTGTTCATTGAAATGCAATTTCAAAAAGTGAAAGAAAAGTGAATTATTAATAGTTCTCTTAGGTGTTCCTTCTTTAATTTAAATTTTTAAGTCGAATATCAATTTCAATATTTATTTGTCTTAACTATACCAAAATATTTCTTAGATTGTGAAAACCTGTTTAATTGAAAAAAAAATTTAATTCATTGCTTAAATAAAAAATCTGCTTACAGCCAAAGTGTTCTCCATGTCATGTGAAACAACGCTTAGTGGAAGTTGTTTTTTCCTTAAAATCAACATTTGAAACTACTCGTTTTAGGCACTGGTTAGGGTAAACGCCTTTAAAAATTGAGTTTTTTTTTCCTTTTAACAGTAAACTTTGAGCATTTGATAAAAATAATTTGTTTCAAGGGAAATGCAATTTCATTTCCCAAAAACTGTTCAAAGTAAGTATGATCATTCGTGCGTTATTGATGTTATCATTAAAAGCTTGATAGGACATAAAATTTGATTTTTATGCAATGCATAGTATAATGATAACCTAAAATGATTTCTTTCGAGTTCTTCCATGTAGCTTCTAGAGTGGAACATCCTGTTTTATGAAATATAATGTTTAAATTTCTTATAAAAATTACACTTTTCACTTTAATTTCACTATTTATCATATTTATGATCTCTTCTTTATAAGTATCTTGTATTTTAAATATTGCAACTAAAATGTAGAACGCTTTTAAGAAAATTATTTAAGTGGTAAATCTCTTAAATATATGGTATTCATTTATTAGGCATTAACCGATATTTTGTCACTCGATCAAACATTAAGCTCTGCTAAGTAATTTCATTCTGGTGTAAGAATATTTTTCAAAAGACGAGAAAGCTCGAATTTTAAATATAATACGTTATAAAGGTTCCGTCTTGTTAAATTGAAAGCGTTTTCTTAGTGTGAAATTACAATATATTTTATAAATTTACATAAATCAAAAGTTACCAGTTAATTGTGAAACTCTTTCTAATAGCAAACTATTTTAACTTATAAAAGTTACTGATTCTTCTAAATTTTCACATTACAAATTTAGAACTCCTTAAAAGTACGATTATTTTTTCTCTAATTTTCAACATTTAAAAATTATTTGGTAAATTCTCAATTTGGAGTATGTCTGTATTTTCGCATTTGGAAAAAAAAATATATGTGTTTATTGAAATGCAATTTCAAAAAGATTAAAAGTGAATTTATTAATACAAATCAAACACTAAAACAATTGACGTTTTTGTAATGAAATTTCAACTATTTGTTTTATATACCAAATATTCATTAGTTGTGAAAAAATTATGAGTGCAAAATGTTTAACTTCTAAATTTACGATATAATTTTTACTTAAATATTTTTCACACATTACAAATTTTCGTATGAATCTCTTAAAATAGGTTACGATTTTTTCCTAAATTTCTCAACACAATTTAAATTATATTGGTAAATCTTATAAAAAATTGTAGTTTTTAACTGGGTATTTTCAGCATTGAAGGAAATAATTGTTTCATTGAAAATGCAATTTCCCAAAAAGCTGAAAAATGTGAAATTTCATATAATAGTTTAAGGTAGATCTTAAATGATCGTTTTTTTTAATGAACTCTTCAATATTTGTTTTATTATTACCAAACTATTTCATTAGTTTGTGAAAACCTGTTTTAATACCATATAAAATTAATAATCTTTAACTTCTAAAAATTCCAAACCAGCGCAGGAAAAACGTTTCCTTTCACCCACAAATACAAATTTAATAGAACTCTTAGAACAAAAAAGGAAAATTTTTCCTAAATTTTTAACATTTGAAAATTATGATATGTTATCAGTAAAATCTCATGAAACAAATCTTCCTGCTGAAAGAGAGTTATGACGAGCACGAATATTATTCAGCATTTGAAAAAATAGTGTTTCATGAAATGCAATTTCAAAAAGCTGAAAAGTGAATCTATAATTGTATTTAGCAGGCCATTAAAATCGACGGTTTGTTAATCCAAATTTAACAAAATTATGTATTTCTAAATCCCCAGCACATTACAAATAATCTTCATTAGAGTTGCGAAAACCTGCTTTGGTTAATAAAAAAATTTAAACGTTTCTTTAATCCTGTTTTTTTTAAATCTTTGCACATTACTATAATTTTAGAACTCTTTAAAGTACGATTTTTCCTTAAATTTCAACATATGAATTGAAATTATATGGTAAATCATAAAATGAGTTTTTTTTAACGGAATTATTTTCAGCATTTAAAACAATAATGTGTTTCATTGAAAAGGCAATTTCAAAAAGCAAGAAAAGTGAATTTATTAATAGTTTTAGGTGTCTTAAATTGACGTTTTTATCATGAAATATCAACATATGTTTTGATATACCAAATATTTCATTAGTTGTGAAAACGCGTGTTTTAATGAAAAACATTTAACTTCTAAAATTACGCTTTTGCTTAAATTTTCATATTACAAATTTTAGAACTCTTAAAAGTACGACTATTCCTAAAAATATCAACATTTGAAATTAATTTTGGTTATTTCTTAAAATATTTGAATTTTTAACGCGCGTATTTTTAAGAGAGCATTTAAACAATTAATGTGTCTTCATTGAAACTGCCAATTTCATAAAAAGCAGAAAACGAGATTTATTAATTGTTTTAGGTTGTTATAAATCGAAGTTTGTGTTAATGGAAAATTTCAATATTTGTTTTTATATTAACAAATATATTACTTTTAGGGAAGAAAATCACTGTTTATAATAAAAATTTAAACTTCTTATATTTTGCTATTTGTTTGCTTAAAATTTCACATTACAAATTTAGAACTCTTTAAAAGTACGATTTTCCTAAATTTCACATTATTTAAATAATATCTATTTTATGATAAAGTTTGGCTAGGTATAATATTGCATCTTCAGCATTTTTAAAAAAAATAATGTGTTTCATTTCAAAAATTTCAATTTCAAAAGCATGAAAATGTGTACATTTATTAATAGTTTAGGTGTCTTTAAATGACGTTTTTTAATGAAATCTTAATATTGTTTTTATATACCAATAATTTCATTAGTTGTTTGAAAACCTGTTTATTGTCTTCCAAAATTTAACATTCTCTTAAAATTACGACTTTTCCTAAATTTCAACCACAAAATGACAATTTTTCTAAATTTTAAAAAGTACGATTTTTACCTAAAATTTTCAAAGTCATTTGAAATATATTTGGTAAATCTTAAAAATTGAGTTTTTAACTCGGTATTTTCAGCATTTGAAAAATAATGTGTTTCATTGAAATGGCAATTTCAAAAGCAAAAAGTGAATTTATTTAATTAGTTATTAATAGTGTTTCTTAAATTGACGTTTTATATAATGAATATTTCAATATTTGTTTTATATACCAAATATTTCATTAGTGTGAAAACCTGTTTTATAAAAAATTTAACTTCTAAAATTACGTTTGCTTAAATTTACAAATTACAAATTGTAGTACTCTTAAAAGTACGATTTTTCCTAAATTTAAACATTTGAATTATTTTGTAATCTTAAATGAGTTTTTAAAAGGTTATTTCAGCATTGAAAAAAAAATAATGTGTTTCATTGAAAATATGCCAATTTTTTTTTCAAAAAGGCTTATTAGAACGACACCCGCGCTAGATGTTTGCAATTTTTAGGTAGTCCTCTTAGGTGTTCTTAATTGACGTTTTTTTAATGAAATTCCAATATTTTTTTTATATACCAAATATTCATCACTTGTGGACATCGTTGGTTTTGATAACTAAAAAATTTTAACTTTACCTGTAAAATTACAATCCGTTTTCTTGATAATTTTTTTCAAACCAGTTAGAAAATTTGTAAGATTCTTTAAAAAGTACGATATTTTTCCTAAATCTTCAACATTTGAAGATTGTATTATTTCCTATATGTAAATTCTTTTATATAAAATGAAATAGTCTTTTGGTTTTATTCAGTTTAATCATGTACCAAAAAATTTATTTAAAAATAGCATTCCTTCATTGAAAGAAAAAATATAAGAATATTAATAATGTGTATTAGAAGTGTAACATGCTAATTATACAATTTCAATAAACTGAACAAAAAAATCTCAAGAAATTTATATTTTTGGGTGGAGGGCAGACTTGTCCTTTAAAGGATTTACTGCGACCATTTGCTGGAATGGTCTATAGCTACTAACAAAGCGATGTTCCCTTTCCTGGTCCTTGGCATAATCATAACATCATTGGCTACTAGTTCAAAAGGATTTTCGACCTTGATCTTCCATATAGGGGGGAACACAACCTTGTGATCTATTTTATTTAATTGGCAAGTTGGGCAAGTTGGCTTATGAAGAACCCCAGCAAATACATCCCCCTTTTCCCCCAGAAAGGAGACAAACAAAAAAAGAAATTTTCACATACTGTTTAAAATAATATGGAGATACTTCCTAGTTTTTGAAGTTTTTAGATATTCCTGTCTCATTTTTCAGTGAGCTCTAAGCTCTTGACGTGGAAGAAGGCTTGTTGCTCTATGTCCAATAGTTTTTGCGTAATGGAGAATTTGGAATTTGGGGGCCAGGCGGACCCCACGTTACCTATTATAGGATTAGTTTTTATTGCACTTATAATTTTACAACGGCTCGATATGAGTGTGGTCTTTTCAAACGGTGTTTTTTTTAGTTTTTGTTAAATTAGATGTATGTTACTAATAGGTGGTTTGTTAGTGCGTGTGAATTTAGTTTGTAAAATAGTGTACTTAATTATTAGATGTACTATTATAATATGTGTGAGTGTTGATGTGTTATTTTTTATGTAATAAATCCATAATGTGTACAGAGGAAGATAAGAGAGAGGGAGTCTATTATATATATGGTATAATATATGCTCACGTATATCTTCGGATATATATAACTGCCTTTTACCCTAAAAGCATCCCCCATATAAGTATTTTTTAGATTTATTGTGTTTTAGGACTTAACGTACATATCTAGGTATATAGTATATACTAGAGGATTACGTTATTTCTATTAATATATAATTAATTAAATATTATATATAAATATTAATATTAAGATATTATATATAATATAATATAATATAAATGTTATATAAAACTATATATATATTATACTATATATATATTATATAGATAATATATATATATATGTTAATAAATATATGAGATATATCTATATATATATATATTCCTCCTTGTATTCAACAGAATTTCAGGGGGTACAAAAAAACGTATTTTTTTCAGATTTACGAAACGCATATAGACTAGTGTACAGTTAAAAGTTTTTGGAACTTTTGAGGGATTTGAGTTAAAACTAGATGATCATATAATTATTTGAATTAGGACTCAGAATAATGCAGAGAATCATTATAGACAGAGCATATATGATTTAGACTCTGTTGGTGGGATGTCACAATAACAATGTGTCCGAAAGATCATCTTGATAATTATGAAATCCAAT
>JABUQX010089233.1:0-7500 GCA_015478945.1 Trachelipus rathkii | reverse complement strand
TTGTTATTATTGAATTTTGATTTTAGGAAAATAAAATTAAAAATTATAGTGTCATATATTATACAGAAAGTGCAAAAATAAAATTTATATTTTTAATTAGTTTTTATTTATAAAATAGCCTCTTAAGCAAAATTAGCAACCTTATATAAATAGACTTGAAATTTTTTTTCAATGAGTTGATCCACGATACAGTAAAGTCTTTGAAAAAGTAACTGGGCGATATTGGCCTATAAAAAGACCGTTGGTCTGAAGAATTGACATCCATCTTGAAATATTAATAAATTGTTCCTGAAAAAAATAATAATTTATAATTATATAAACTAATAACTGATTAATTGATCCCAAGTTCAAATAATAAAGATTACTTGAAATTGTAGTCGTAATTGTTAGGTAAATTCTTTATTGACAAATGAATTGGTGAATTTTATTTTCGTTACTTTAAGAAGATTAATAATAATTAATCTAATCCACTGCTCTACAATAGGCCTTTTAAATATATTTGAATAAATATGTAAATCAAACAAATATATAAGATGTACTTTAAAATTTAAATGAATAATAATGAATTGAGAGAAGTATAAAGAACTTAATCTTAAGATACTAGGAAAGTTATTTATGGCCATATTTGATTTGGTTTCATAGTACTAATGATCTGCTTTTTGCTCTTAGATAAGGGTTTTCATTAATTTAAACAATAACCATACAGGAATTGAAGCATATTAAACTATATGGAAAAAGATCATATCAAACTAGAATAAGAAAAAAAAATAAATTAGTAAAATTATTAATTGGACGTAATTGTACACAAATAAATCAACCCACATAACATTAAAATTAAAAAAATTGAACTTCAATAAGCATATCATACAAATGACGGTGTTGGTTCTATTTTGTAAAATGTGGTTTTGACATTTAGCTACACTAGTTAGTAGTTACTATAAAATATCAATTTTGTGGGATGGTTTCATTTTGCATAACTACGTCCAATTTAGGAAAACTTATCTTCTTACCTTCGTGTAGTAATCCCAGGTACTTACAAAAGGAAAAAGGCTTAAAAATAAAACTATATCGGCAATGCTCTCCTCAAATCCACATAAATAAGATTTTACCATGAGTTCTGAATCAATATACTTCAAACACCTATGCAGCTCCTAAATATATATATATATATTATATATATACTATATATATATATATATATATATATAATATATATATATATATATACTATATATATAATATATATATATATATATATATACCACCCGCTGTCCAGTTACTTGCAGTTGGTGGGTGGGCTCTCTGGGATACTGTTGGGCGGGATATACTGCCCTCCAGTGTCCTAGAGCGAAAAACTGGACTTTTTGAATTCCCACCATAAGTCCTTCATTAAGTATAATGTTGCCCTTCCTTTCCCATCACAGAGCAGCCCCATGGGCCATGCCGGTTGCCTCTTCCTCATGGGGTTTTCAGTTCACCCCCTCGCCTGGATGGAGGTATACAGTTGAAAAACCGGCCATTTACGCTCACCTCTGACCCGGGCCGCCAATTGTAGGGAACCTGAGCCTGGCTTAACCACTGGGGAGGCGTTCTGCACTTGTGTGTATAATCTCATACTTTGCGCGAAGACTATAGGTGCCGTGGGGTAAACGGGTGGGTCACCGACGTAAGAGTTCTGGGAGGATCTGCCGAGGCCACATCCACAGCCCACCCTACGGGGTGGGGTTCCGGGTGGTTGTGTGGGTCTCTGGATTGTGACCTGCTGTGGGGAGAAGGATTACCCTTCTTATGAAATTTACGCCTTTCCAGCCCAATCCGTTATTTATCGTTTATATTTCTTCATTTGCATTATTGTTTATGTTGTTCATCCATGGAGACGAAATTTGTGGTAAAATTTTTATGGAAAAGTCCTTGAACGAAATAAACGTGTTTAAACCAAGGTGAAGCTGAACAACAACATTACCATCTTACCAGGTACCAGCCTGACCCGTACCATGGTCCCTACTACTTCTAAGACCTGGTACCTATGATTTGCTTTCTTCTCTACACCTGAGGGTCCTTCCAAAATTTCATCAATTCGTCGACCAGCAAACGCCGAACACCCCAGGTGCCGCCAACGGTCCGGCATCCCGCAAAGGTGCCTCCCGTAATAGTAGTTCTCATTCGTTTTCACTCCATATGCTGCACCTCCTCCAGGAATGTCAGCAGACATGTCATTCCCAATGTATTACATACTGCGATCCGCTACCTCCAAAACTCTTACTGAGGCACAGAACCATTCCTCTCATGTAGAGGACTCGAATAAAGCCCCTAGAGTTTTGAAGACGCCTCCAGTCACATTGGATGAAAGGAAATGGGTCCATCTCGTAAAAGCTGCTAAACTGAAATCAAAGTTCCATTCTGTCATCCTACGTCTGCTTGTGAGATGTTCCTATTATTTCCATACTTTCCTGATGACATAAAAACACATCTAAACGGCACTATTATGTCCTATTCAGAGAGACGAAAACACAGCTGTCGATTTTGGAAAAACTCCAACAGAAAAGATTTTCCCTTACAAACAATTATAGATTTCCCCCTCGCCGGGAAACCGCTGAACAAATCCAAACCCCGCTTAACTAACTGACCTTACACCCCTTATGCCACCTACAAAGAGGTCAAAATAGGTTCACAAGTTACAGTGTTCGCATATTTATCCCTCGACCCCAGAACCGGTTTTGCCTTCAATGTCAACGGTTGGTCATCCCCGAAAATACTGTAGGGGGACAGGAAGACATATGCCCAATCTGGGGAGAATTATTTCACACTCAATGTGAAAATACCCCTAACTGCAGAAACTGCAAAGGACCCCACAAGTGCTCCCTCTTTCAAATGCCCGTCTTACCTGTTTGAACAGGAAGGTTTGGAGTTATGTACCATACAACATAAATTGAGCAGGAGATATGCTATACGCCAGCTCAATGAAAAATCATGACAAATCAAAATCAATCTACGCCAACATACAGCTACGCCCCACGCTCCACGTGTTAATCGCCAACACAAACCCCATCCTAATGAACTCCCTCTCTAAATTCCGTTGAAAACCAGGCAAGTTAACTGCAACCAGTCTAACCTGTACTGCCCACTACCAACTTCTCAAAGAGCACAAAAGCAGCCCTTGATTGAAATCTCCCGTCCAAAGAGCCATCAACAAAACCCTATCCTGAGCATTAACTCTCACAAGCTACCAATAAACTAAGGCCTCAGCCTCATCCAAATACAAAATTGGAAAACACTTCCTGCCAAGACACACTCCCATACTCACCAATTTGGGTCACCAAACTTATGCAAGAAGACAGTCTCTTTGTCCCCTAATTCGCCTCCCACTATTACTAAAACCCCGTGAAATGATGTTTCAAAACACACAGAAAAGAACAGTCCCAAGTTAAAGATTATCGTTAAATTAGAGCAACCGAATTCTTAAACAAAAAACACAGTACCCCAGATGTAAAAAATGCAACTCGAAGAGACCCTCGCCATAAGTATACTTCTGAGACAAATGCAAAGGCTTAAATAGACTGTACCCAAACAAATCCCAACTAATGAAACATCCGCCAACCAATCATCTAATAGTTTACAAGACAGTTTTAGTTCCTTCTGATTCTTCTATAACTCTTCTCCCGATTTTCCTTTTATCGGCCCCTCTCTAAGGGAAAAATTCTACACCTAGAAGATGAAATTTTAGATGAACAGCTTTTCTCCAAATGGAGCTCGAATGCGATGACCCATTCTCTTTCTAATGCTCCTGCACTTCCGAGAAAGGTGAATGGAAAACTGTTCAACGTAAACGTCGCAAACGTTCTAACGTTCTGGGTCTGATGGAAGCATGAAGATGGACCCAGAGGTCCCCATTCTCCAATCAAACTACCCAATTTCCCAAAAATCACCCGCATGATGAAAGTACTGGAAAATTCTCCATAATCAGACCTTGCCAAATCATCGAATCCCATATTGGAAATCGATGTCGTAAACCCCAATAACATTCTTCAAAAGACAAACCCTTCGAATACACCTCCTTCCCGCATTTCCCATGGAACCACTCTAATGCCCTCCCACATTCTGAATCTGCTTGCCAAGCGGGTTCTGATACTGCTCGCACTAATAATATGAGCATTACGAATGCTCTTCTATTAACCAACCAAATCCACATAACAAGTTGGATTGTTGAATTCAATTTATCTCGCATTCATGGTGAAGCTCTTTCACCAAAAACCATCCGAAAACTCCTCCCTAAAAGATGTCATACAACCTAACAAATCTCTGTGTATGACATACCCTCTCCCCCAGTTTTGTTCCTCCCTTCTCGCCGAGACCCCGTCTCAAATCTTCCCATGCCTCATCTGAACCACCTCCAACATTTCCCCCCCAGTCAGCAAGAGACAATTATCTCTAAATAGACCACCATCATAATATTCATAATTCACCATGACTCCATGACTACTTTCCTTCAATGGAATTGTCTGACTATTACTCTAATTTCGAAGAATTGTTCAACTAAATAACACATATGCACACAAATTTATATGTTTGCAGGAACTTCGACTATGTCATCGTGACTTCTTTCAACCAACTGAATATATAAATTGCCGTTAGCTTCTATAGAAAGAGGGACAATGATAGGGGAGGGGCAGGAATACTCATTTACAAATCTGCATCCCCTATTCCCCAGTCCTCTCCAAACCAAACCTCATGCAGTAGCGGCAAGAATTCAATTGTCCATCGACAATTCTATATGCTGCAATCTACTTAGCTCCGAGTAGTGGATTTACTAAGGTCGAATTAGCAGATCTTTTCAAAACAGCTCCCTGCTCCAGTTGTTATACTAGTGACATCAACCTCCGCACCCCTTATGGGGTGACTTCTGTCACTTCATCTAAGTCCAAAGATCTTAATAGATCTCCTAAACCCCCTTTTCGCCTGGGATGCCTTAACACAGGCTCCCAACCTATGAACGTTTAGAAACACACAGCTTCCTTCTTGTATCGATATTTCTTTTGTTCCCATTCCCTTATGGATCGTTTTTACCTGGTCCCGCTTTGAATATTTATTCGGCAGCGATCATTACCCAATTGCATTAAATGAAGCCTGTTCCAAGCCCAATGCAAAAACCCAACTCAAGCTGGGGTTATGATCGAGCGGAGTGGGCTCCTTTTTCATCAGGCCACAGCTATCCCTCTCTTTCTCTTTTCAATAAACGATTTCCGACTGTTGATGATGCCTTTTGGGCTTCTTCCAGAAAGTAGTCCATCTCTGCAGCGGAAGCTTGCAATCCCGCAGATCTTCCTCGGCAGGCGGTCGGCCCCCTTGGTGGTCCAAGGAGTGCGCACAAGCCCACCCGAGAGAAAGAAGAACTCTACAGGCAATATAAAAAGACCCGCACCACCCCAAACATGAATTTTTTTAAAGCAGCCGCAGCGAGATCTCGCCGAATTAATCGTCAAACGCGTAACAATATTTTCGAACTTACATATCGACTGTTAACTCCACAACTCCCCTCCTTAGTGTGGAAAGTTACACAGAAATATCTCGTCGCTCCAAACAACTCTTTGCCTACATCCTCCGTTATGGGCCTGATATAGCTTATACGATCTCCGCTCCTGCGGTGGTAAGCGGCATGCGTTAGGTGTTAATAGCTTTGCTAACCATTCGAGTTCATTGAGCTACACTGAAGCTTTCAAAAACAGAAGGACACCTGACACAGCACTGCCAGACTTTTCCACAGCGAAAGGGGAAGATCATATCCTACACCGTCTTTTAACACTTGGCAAAGAGTATCAAACTGCATTGGCGAGTAAGCAAAGACGGCTGCTCTTGGTCCAGACAATGCATTTCGTTATCATGCTCCGTCAATAATTCCTCGGCATCAGCATTTTGCTGGATCTATATTAACAGAATCTGATCGAATTTTCTTTCCCATCTATGTGGACAATAGCTTTTCTACTCCCAATTCCCAAACCTGGAAACGATCCGAAGTTAACGGAAACCAAAGACAAATCTCGCTGACTGCTATAGCAAAATAATGGAGAAATGGTTTCAGGCCGCTTTCTCCCTGTTCTGGAGAGTCCAAGCCTTTTCAAACTTCCCAGTTGGGCTTCGCAAAAATCGTTCGACCGAGGACCCCTTGTTAAAACTAGAAATGACACCGGGAAGCCTTCTCACTGGTGGAATAGTTCTTAGTGTCTTTTTTGACCTTGAAAAAGCTTAAGAAACAACATTGAGAACAAGGGTTCTCCTCAAATTTCACACGCTCTGTTTCCGAGAACAGCTCCCTCATTTTATACAATGCCATCTGTCAGACTGATACATCCAGGTTAGGTGCTCTTCTGTTCGGTCACGCCACTTTACTCCTTTACTCTGGATGAAGGCTTCCGAGGGTAGTGTTCTAAGTGTATCACTATTTGCTCTTGGATTTAATGACATTGTTTACTTCTATCCCAGCGACGGTCAATTTTTCTCTCTATGTTGATGACCTTGTGTTATTAATAGCTGGGTGCCAAAGCTGCCTTTTCTCGAACGGCAAACTTCAACTAGCTATTGAGAATATTTCACCAATTTATGGGGTAACTCCCATGGCTTCATTTTTCTCCCACCAAAACCTCTCAGCAGTGCTTTTTCAGAAAAAAGGGAATCGAAGAACTTGCCACCTCTTCCCAGCGAACCTAACCTTATTTGGTTCGCCCATTCCTGTAAACTTCAACAGGTCAATTTCTAGGGCTCAATCCTAGCACCACTTAACATAGTGCACCGCATATTATAAATACCTAAAAACAAACCTGTCATCGCTGCTTTTGACCTGTTACGTCATCTCGCCTCAAATCTTGGGGTGCTGATCGCAAGTCCTTTTACGTCTCTATATATTCCCCTAGTTCGATCGAAGCTTGACTATGGCTGTGTAGTATATGGTCAGGCCTCCCTACTCTACTGCATCTGTTGGATCCCATACACGAGGCGATCCGTATCTCCACTGGAGCCTTCCGATCGTCCCCTCGGGTAAGCCTTGAAGTTGAAGCCATATGTGATGCCCACTCTCTCTTCGAGAGAATACATCATATGTTACAAGTTCCCTCGTTTCAAAAACCCCAATACCGTCTGCTCTCACACCGATTCTGCAGGAGGTGCCTCAGAATCTTAATTACTGGCCATTTGCGAACAGGGTTCATAACATCCTTAATTTCCTAATATCCCTTTACAAAAGGTGCTGCCTTTCCCTCTAATACGATGAAGGATACACACCTTGGTTGTTTCCCCGTCCCACCATTTGCTTGGCTCTGACCTCTCTTCCAAATCAAGCCATTCTGCTGCCCTGTTAAAAGCATCAATCTTGTCTCATTCCACAGTTTATGATGAGTTCACCCCAGTATTTACTGATGGCTCAAAAACCGGGAACAATCTGGGCGCATCTGCTGTCTTTCCTGATCGCCAACTTTCCCATACCCTCCCCCTCCAATGCTTCATTTTTCT
>JABUQX010089232.1:17500-20682 GCA_015478945.1 Trachelipus rathkii | reverse complement strand
CATTAATTTTCACCATCACAACATAAAAAAATATGAAGATCATTAATATAAATTTCAACCAATAATGTAAAGTGGGACAAGATGGTAATAGGTACACAGCAGAGCTTTTAAGGTAGAGCTCGAAAAAAGGCAGCTTAAATAAGGCAGAGACTCAGAGAGCTAGATCGAGCGAACTAATTTAAACCTTAAGCTGCTTAGGTTATCATATTCGTGGCATGGGAGATTTAAGTCATTTTCCATACCAACCGAAAAAATGCAATTTATAACTATAGACTTTTCATAGTTTAATTTTCCCCAATATATTAAAATCATTAAATAAAGTAAATATTCAAGTACATATTAAATACATATTTGTACATATATTATTATATATAATATATATATATATAATATTTATATAGTATATATTATATATATAGATATAATATTTTATATATAATATATAATATATATAATATATATATAATATATATATATAATATATATATTATTCTGTGAATAGATGGTAAGTACATAGGTAACGCGGAAATCCTGACGTGTGAGTATGACGTCACGCGGAGCTTGCATATAAATTTCTACTTGACGGTTACGGTTATATATTATAAATATAATATATATATATTATATATATATATATATATATATATAATAGATAATATATATATATATATATATATATTATATATATATATATATATTATATAAATATATAGTATATATATATTATAATATAATTATATATATAGATATATATCATATATATTAAATATTTTTTCTTTTTACATTACGTAGAAAATATTGTTTTCCAATTAATTATTCTTTTTTAATTTAATATTTTTAATTTTTTACGTACATTTTTTTAAAATAAAATCGGTAATCGATAAAACAATTATAATATCGATAATTAATAAATATCGATGTATCGATAGGTTGAAACGCATTTTGACCTTCATTCTTCATCCCTACACGAACGAAAAAAAAGCCAAAAAATACACTTTTGCATAGCTTATTTTTTTTATTTGTTTTTAAAGACATCTGATTCCTCAACAGACCCTAATCGGTAAAAAAATAATTATGAATAATAATGACAGTAGTGAAAGTGATAATAATAATATTTAATATAGTGAGTAGTTGTGCATAGTAGTGAGATATAGTGTATAACCATATTAATATTAGTGTTAAATCATAGTAGCATAGTAATAGTAATTATAATAACAATATTAAAATTCAGTGATTAGTAGTGATTGTTAGTGAAATATATTGAATTTGTGTTTGAAATATAGTGTTTAATTTTTAATAATATTAATATTAATATTAATAATAATATTATATGTATATGCTTGTGTATTTATGTATGTATATATATGTATATGTATATGTTTTTTTGTATTTTATATTATTGATGCTAAATCCAACCAGGTAGCTCAGTGGTAGAGCACTAGCAAAACAAAGCGAGGGTCCCAGGTTCGCAACTGGTCGGGTGGAAGAATGTGAGCTATTCTCTCCTTAGGCTTGGCTCCGTCCTGCTCGGACGTAAATTGAGTACACCCCCTCCTAGATTAGGGCTCTGCCCGTGAGCGGTGGTGTTTATCTTCTGTAAAATATATATATATATATATATATTATATAATATATATATATATATATATATATATATATATATATATATAATATATATAATATATATATATATATTATATTTAAAAGATAGTATAAATAAATATAATATGATATATATATTATATATATATATATATATATATATATATATAGTCAATCCAGTTTCTATAAGCAGGGTATCTTAATTTGAGAATAAAAAGCAGCACGAAGGCTCCAGACAGCGGCATTGGAAAAACTTTAATGACAAAATTACAACGTTTCGGAATACATCAGTTCCCATCATCAGGCTACAAATGATAAATTATGAAATAGAAACAAACAAAAAATATAAAAATAAAAATAAAAATTTAACTATAGTTAAGAAATTAAACATATTCATTTGGTGTCAATTATCATCATTAACATGTCATTATTAAATTACATTAAATAAATAAGCAATGACAAAAACACAAAATCCTCAGGACCAACACAGAATAAAGTATTATCACGTAAAATAAAATTTTTAAAATATTTTATTTTTTAAAGGGAAACTCATTTAAATTTAAGAGGTGCAAATGACTAATCTAGGATAAAACACTCACCAAAATAATTACAGCTAGGGGCTAAAAACAACACAAAAAAGCCAGCATTAATTAACATCGGGAAAACTTTCTGAAGACAAGTCAAAAATCAAAGCAGCTGCAGCTTCTTCAGCCACATTCCTTTGTCATTTAAATGTAATGTATAAAAACCTTGTATAGGGATTCAAAAATGTTCAGGTTGGTTGGTAAACTGGTTTGTGATAATATAGAGAAGTTTGTATAATTAAAGGCGTGATCATGGGTGTGAGCATGGTCACGTATAGCAGAATAAGCAGGGGAATTCAGCAAAGAATTAGTGCGGGTGGAAAAACCTCTGTGTTCATTGATTCTGACATTTAATTGGCGTAGGGTGCTTCCTACGTAAGCGGCGTCACAGTCGCTACATAAAAATTTGTAAATGACAGAAGAACGAAGAGAAATAGAAGGAATTTTGTCCTTATGATTACAGTACGACGCTATTTTGTAAGAAGAGTTAAAGATTAATTTAATGTCTAATTGAGGGAAACTAATACGTAACAGATGGGAAAGATCTTTATAAAGTTTGATATGGATGTGTTCGTAAAACGGCAGTGCAAAATATAATTTCAGCTTGGGAGCAGTTGGGATAGGGGGTGGGGGGGTCAAATTTGGAGCATAAGAACCTATTAATATATTTATAAATAAGAGAGTGGGGAAAATGTTAGAACTGAAAAGGTTCACCAAAAATTCGAATTCATGATGCATTAGGTTGTAAGTGGACGTTAGGTGGAAGGCTCTAAATAACAAGGTTTTTATGCTATTACATTTAGGTGACAAAGGAATGTGGCTGAAGAACAAGGTTGAAAAAGACACCAAAAACCATCCCTCCAGTTGAGAAAGCTTTCCGGATATCATGATGTAGTTTTAACAAGGGATCCGCGGTCAAAAGATTTTTGCGAAAAAAAACTGGAAGTTTGAAAAGCCTGGCGACTCTCCAGAACAGGGAGAAGGTGGTCTGAAACC
>JABUQX010089232.1:0-12500 GCA_015478945.1 Trachelipus rathkii | reverse complement strand
AATAATAATAATAATAATAATAATAATGAATAATAATAATAATAATAATAATAATAATAATAATAATAATAATAATAATAATAATAATAATAATAATAATAATAATAATAATAATAATTAGCATAATGATATTAATACCTAGTGACTATCCCGATTTGGATAGTAACTATGAGTTTTTTCATAACTCAATAATTATGTTACAATAATAATAATAATAAAATAATAATAATTATTAATAATGAATAATATTTAATACTTTAAAATATTTCGTAATAATTCTAAAACAATAATAATAATTAATGTATAATAATAATAATAATAATAATAATAATAATAATAATAATAATAATAATAATAATAATAATAATAATAATAATAATAATAATAATAATAAAATAATAATAATAATAATAATAATAATAATAATAATAATAATAAAAAGAAAAAAAAAGAAAAAGATAAGAAGAAGAATTTATAATAATAATAATAATAATAATAATAATAATAATAATAATAATAATAATAATAATAATAATAATAATAATAATAATAATAATAATAATAATAATATATGAACGTATATTTTGCAGCCGACAAAATTCCTTAAAATTGGATTTTTGTGGTTTACCACTGTTTTCTTTAGCCTTATCGTTAAAAACTTGGAATATACCCTGGTCAGTAACTCACTGATGTATTCCACTTGTTTCAAAATGTGATAATAAAATAAATAATAATAATAAAAATATAATAATAATAATAATAATAATAATAAATAATAAATAATAATAATTAATAATAATAAAATAATAATAATAATAATAATAAGAATAATAATATTAATAATAATAATATAATAATAATAATAAAAATAATAATAATAAAAATAATAATAATAATAATAATAATAATAATAATAATAATAATAATAATAATAATAATAATAATATAAAAAATAATAATAATAATAATAATAATAATAATAATAATATAATAATAATAATAATAATAATAATAATAATAATAATAATAATAATAATAATAATAATAATAATAATAATAATAATAATAATAATAATAATAATAATTATATATTTTTATATATATATATAATTAATATTATTATAATTATAATAATAATTATAATTTTGAGTGTAACAAGCCATAATAATATTGAAAAATAAAGATAATTTAATGATAATGAATAGTTGTTACCGATAAAGCTAATGATAATAATAATAATAATAAAATAGATAGTAATAATAATAATAATAATATAATACTAATAATAATAAATAATATAATAAAATAATTTAATAATAATAAAAAATAATAATAATAATAACTACAATCACAATTATAATTACAATCACAATTACATTTCAATTTAATCACAGTAATACAATAATGAATAATAATAATAATAAATAATAATAATAATAATAATAATAATAATAATAATAATAATAATAAATAATAATAATAATATATAATAATAATAATAATATAATAACAACAAATCATTAAAAATAATAATAATAATTAATATAATAATAATAATATATAAAATGATAATTAATAATAATAATAATGAATAATAAATAAATAATAATAATAATAATAATAATAATAATAATAATAATAATAATAACAATAATAATAATAATATCAACATTAAATAATAATAATAATAATTAATAATAATAATAATAATAATATAATAATAATAATAATAATAATAATAATAAAATAATAATAATAAGAATAATAATAATTAATAATAATAATAATAATAATAATAATAATATAATAATAATAACAATAATTAATAATAATGAATAATAATAATCAATAATGAAAAGATAAAATAAATCACTCAATAACACTACAAATGAAATAATCGACATCCAAAATAATAATACCAATAACAATAATGACACTCAAATCGCATTGCCCCAAACTGACCACCGACCAATTCGCCCACACTCAGACCTATGACACGAAGTTTTATAACCACTCTCTCAAATGTAAATGCTGCCCCTGGTTAAGATATCTTAACGATTCTCTCTTAAGTACCCAATTATAGACGCCACGAATAATTCGGTGCTAAAGTCATACAATCAACCTTAATTAACGCGCTAGTGCCTTGTTATATCTTTTTCTAATCTAAATAAAGGGGGGTTGATATGTGAACTATTTCGTAGAGCTCTACTTCTTCTTTGTAGATAATATTATACATCATCATGACAAAGAATGTTTGTATTATAATTGTAAACAATGCCTAAAGTATGATTGTCCAGGTAAATTGGTTGACGGTGAACAATTATTGTATTGCCAAGAATGTAATCGTAACTTTTACAATGCTACTTGTTTTGAAAACCATAAGGAATTGTGTGGTAAAATCTATATTTGTCCAAAATGCAATACACTAGTAACACCCGATAAACAGCTTAATTCCCGACACGAATGTGAAAAAATACATTGCAAGGTTTGCTATGAATCTTATAATCCTCTTGATGATGTTAAAAATATAAGAGTAAATTATTTTGCTAATTTAGAAACTAAAGTAAATACATAGTACTTTGCCTAGTAATTGACGTCAACTAAACTTTAAATATAGTTCTATAAATGTTAAAATATTATTGATCAAACATACCCTACGTATTTTCATATGTGTCTCTTTTCAGTTCAACTCCTTTTATGTTTATGTTTATGTTGAAATTATCAGTTATAGTTTTATTGCTAATAAAAATGATATAATGAATTTTGTGTAAAACATTTAGTGTAAGATTTGATTGTTATAATCGATCCATGTTGCAATCTTATTTAATGTGTCTATCGTTTTCTCTGATAGGATGTTTGGATCTTTTAATCAACTTAAAATAAATAAATAATAGAAATATGATCATCGGCAAAACAACATAAAAAGAATCGTGTGCAGTAAATACAATTAGTATAGAAGAGTAATTAGAGTAAAGGGCCAGTAATAGATCCAGAGATGACAACCAAAAATTTATTGCAAGTAATTATCCAAGCGATTTCACCCAATTGATAACTGTGATCTCCCTCTAAGAAATTATGTTTTAAACCATTGTATGTATTCCACTGAATTTCCCATTTATAACATTTTTCTCAATTATACGATGATCTTATATTGTATCAAAACTTTTGTGAAGATCCAATAAAATAAGCGCAGATGAGTTTTTGTGTTCTATATTTTCATATATTTTTTTCCGTCATACAAACAAGGGCTTCAGTTGTTGACATATTTTTAATAATAATAATAATAATATAATAATAAATAATAATATAATAATAATAATAATAAATAAAAATAATAAATATAAAATAAATAATAAAAATAATATAAATAAATAATTAATAAAATGTATGATATCACACTAATAGTGAAATTTAAGGTAAATCAAGAAATGTCTTTTTTCATATTAAATAAGAAAAAATTCTTTCTTCTTCGACGCACGAAATTATTTTTTTTGTCAGGAATTGTTTTGATAAAGATAATAATTCTAAGAATGTTTATTGAAAATTGTGGATTATTATATATTATAAATTATTATTATTATTATATAGATTATTATTATTATTATTAAATTAATTATTTATTATATTAATTATTCATAAATTATTATAAATTATTTATTAACATTATATTAAATTCCATTAATTCGCCAACATACATCATTATTATAATATGTATAAATTAAGTATTATTATTATTATAAGTATATTAATATTATGTAGCGTCAGCTGAAGTAGCATAATGTACTTCATAGTAATAGTAACTAGCAAGAGATAGTAATATATAAATATATATATATATAATATATTATATATAATATATATATAATATACTATATATATATAATATATACTATATATATTATATATAATATATATTTTAGTATACATATATATATATAATATAGTAGATTATTTACAATATCTAAGTAGTAGCCAAGATAGTTATTTCTAAGCTGCTTTAACAATTGCTTTTCAGTTTTGACTTTACTATTATTATATTATATTATTACAGATAATATTTATGTTAAGTATAATTATTATTATTCATTAATTCATTAATTATTATTATTATATTATAATTATTATTATATTTATGATATATTATATTATATTATTTATTATTATTATTATTATTTTCTCTTTAATATTTTTAATACCTACCTAGAGTTAACCTAATACCTTACGTTCAACTTCGATAATTTCTAAAATAATGCTGACATAAGTATTAATCTCCAGATGAATTAAAATAAAATTTTTTTGTTATGCTATAAAATATGAACATTATTTGATAATCTTTTTAATTATTAGAATCAAAGTATCCTAACAAGAGAAAAAACTCTTTATGATGGAAAAGTTTTTTACTGTTTACATATGCAAATCCGCTTACTTTAATTACGCCTACTTTTAATCTTGCCGAAAGTTAACTCGTCTACAATAATTTTTAAAATACAAATTAAATAAAAGTTTAAATTTTCAATTAAATTTTTTTATCCCCTTTTCATAATTATATATATATATATTATATAATATATATAATATAAATATCAATATTTTTATGTGGGTATTGTGCACAGTATAAACCAATAATATTAGATATATGACAGAATATATATGGTAAAATAATATGAATAGAGGATGAAGAATGAATATTGGGGGCTTCCTTACACTTACGTCATGCTTTTCTACTACTACTGTTTCCGTTCATGTTACGTACCTTATTCCCATCTGTGGGAAGTGAAGATAGGATGAACAAAAAAAAGAAATATATATATATATTAATTATATATATATATATAGATATATATTATACTAATATATTATATACTATAATATATATAGATATGATATATAGTATAATATATTATATATATATATTTAATAAGATAGAGTATCTGAATATTAAGCACGCTTAGACAACAAAATAATGTTTGAAATTATTTGATTGGCAATGAGCCAAATATTTGCAATGGTAGATGCTTTATGATATGCACCTTATACCTAGAGACACCGATATTATTTAGTCATGAAAAGAAATATTATTAACTAGTTATTAATTGTATTATCTATTAATTCAAAGTCTCGTATTCATCCGATTAATGTTATCCAATAGCAATTCACTCTTCCTTAACTTTTGACTTATTTTATTCTCGTCCAATTCTTCCACTCACTTATAACAACTTTGAATTGCACAACTAAAATTTTCCTTTGTCTTCTACAACTTTGGTTTTATCTTTAAGGAATCTTCTGACGCCGTGTGAACGCAAGTGGAATTAGCCAAATATATTTAACTAGCGTTAGGAAAGCGTCAGAAACCTAGCGTTTTAAACGATCTTTTAGAACAGATCTTAAGATGAGAGTATATTTTTTTCATTTTTTTTCTTAGCAAATTCATTTTTGATTCTTAATTTTTAAAATCTCCAATTGTGAATGATTGAATCATTTCCCCTGTCACTGTATTATAACGAAGAACATTTTTCATTGGATTCGCAAACCTCATTTTCCTTCTTTAATGAAACACGACTCAATTTTGGTCTGACTTTTAGGAATTATATAAAATGGAATTCGTTTTTACACTTAAATTTAAATAAAATTTGGAGACTTCATAACTTTTTCACACTAGTTTTCTTAAACTTTTTTTTTTTACGTTTCATACAAGTTTCATGAAAATTGGTTGATGTAGCTATATTTGATAATTTCGTCCATGCACTACAAATACTATAAATATGAAATATGGAAGCCTATTATTTCATATTTAGCAACTTAAAACAATGTTTAATAAATATACTATTTGCAAACAATCTAATAAAAAATAGTAAATAAATAAAAAAATTAATAAATAAATAACTATAAATTCCAATAAACAATGGGACTTGTATTTTTATATATATATATAACTATATATATATATATATATAATATATATATATATAATATATATTATATATATATATATATATAGATATATATATAAGTATTATATATATATTATATATATATTTTATATCTTGTATATATATATCATAGATAATAGATAGATAGCTATAGATAGCATAGATAGATAGAAGATAGATAGATAGATAGATAGATAGATAGATAGATAGATAGATAGATAGATAGATAGACAGTCTTTAATTCTTTATCGTAAACATAGTACATTTAGAAGTAAAATAAAATAAAATTAAAAAGTAAAACAAAGCAGTTAAAAAAATTAAATTAACTGCGTTCCACTAATAAATAATGCATGCTTCAATCTAGGTGTCTTCTTCTGGCTTGAACAAAAATTTAATCCTTGGATTCAGAGCATCCAAGGTCATTATTAAATTAAATCAATAACTCCATATAGTCTTAATAAATATTCCCTTCGATGTCTTTTATCATGCGTACTGGCTTTAAAAAAGTAAGCATTTTTCTAATAAATAACATGAATTGTTAAGCAACCTAAAAACAGTGCATAATCTTAAGAGGTTTTAAAAAACGATTAAACATTAACATATCTAAGCAAATTACATATAAGATGATTACTAATTCTATTAGAAACTTTACATATTTTTTAAAGCATTATGAAAGCATACTTCAAATTGTATGAACTATTTGACTTACTATTTAACATATTTGTCCAAACAATTTCTTCCGTAAAAAAGGCATGCAATAAGATCTTAAATAAAATATAACAATATATCTACACTACAATTAACGAACTAAATCTTCTTAATTAAAATCGTTAAACGTTCCCAAGAATTTGTCCCTAGCTCTTTTTATATATGCTCATAGATTAAATAGATAAGATAGATAGATAGATAGATAGATAGATATAGATTAGATAGAATAGATAGAAATAGATTAGATAATATACTGTAAACATATATATAATACTATATAATACAATATATATATAATTATATATATATATTATATAAATAAATATATATATATATATATATATATATATTATATATATATATATATATATACTATAGGTCAGCCTCCAGAAAGCAACATGCACGTAACAAAAAAACCATAACAGGTAAAGGAAAATAAATAACATTTATTAAACAGGAGACATTTTTACCAATTAAATTTAAAAAAAATAAATAATATAAAAACTTTTACAAAATTTAAAATAATAAAAAATAGACATAAAAACCTATATTATATTACCGTTTTATTAGAATTCCAAGAAACTCGCTACTCTGGAGGAAGCAGCAGCAGAGGTGCAAATGTTGAATTTTTTCTTTTTTAACTAAAAGAAAAATCCCACGGGTAAACAAGATCGATAGCAAGAGTCGGGGTTTCGGACCTAACCGGGGGACGACGGGCGGACTTCGTCCCCCCCTCTGTCCCTCCGTCGGCTCGAACCCTTTAAAAAAAGGATATAAAAAGAAAAAAAAATAATATTTTCTCCAAAGCGGTTTAACTTTAAAAATACTATTGGCAAACTTTTCTGCTCGGGAGGTAAGTACGATTCAAGGTCATCACACCGAAGGCTTTGCACGATCTAAAATTCATAATAGCTATATAAGGTAGTATTAATAATATATAGAATAAAATAATTTTTTTTTTTTAAGTTTCATCGATGAAATTGCTGCCTAAAATCAAAAATGTTATTTTTTTCCTGTAGCTGTATAATTTTAGTTACACTGCATCAAGGTTTCCATTGGCAATATATATAATATATATATATATAGTATATATATATATATATATATATTATATATATATATATATATATATATATATATATATATATATATATATATATATATATATATATATATATATATATATATTTATTAATCTTTTCAGAAGAGCAACTTTAATAAATATCCTCTCTCGACCGGCTTTATTAAATTTAAATAACAGTTTACTAATTGAGGTAATTTTACTTTGATTGTTTTAATTTTCGTGGAATTAAAATATTATCGTAAAAGTAAGTATCTACACCACCGTATATACAACACAAGAGTTACACACTCCAATGGGAACCTCAGTCTTAGTTGGGCGTAAACTGGGCCCTACTTTCGCTATAAACGGTTCGGATAATACAAATGCTGTTTACCAGCCTGCCTAAAACTCTATGTGGGCGGTAAGAGCTAGTCATAGAAAAAGGGGATAAACTTGGTATCCCTCCACCATTCACTATGAATAGAGTCGGTTCTGGCCCATTACCGCTCGGGGAACCAACAAGGCGGCCCCCAATCGAATAAGTGTTTATGTTTATTCTATTATGTGATTTTACATGCTACCTTATAAATTTCTCTTTCTCTTTCCTTACAAATCATTTCAAACATTTTACATAAGTTTCACGAAAATTGGCAAAAAATGGCTGGCGCCGCAATAATTTATAATTAGGTTCATAGAGAAATGTTATAAAATTGAAACATGGAGGTCTATTATTTTATATCCAACATTTTTAAAATCAATGTTTCACCACTTAAAATTAATATATACATCATTTCCTACCAATCTAGGTAATTTTTTATTCTTTTTAAAATAAATATAACCCTTTCCTATTCCAAAGTTTGGTTTCAACTTTTTTTTTTTGTACTGCAAAACGTAGAATTTGTGTTTTGCTTTATATTTATTTACTTGATTGTTATGATTGTTGATTTGCTGGTTGTTTACTTGTTTGTTATGTACTAATTAATAATATCAACTGAGCACTTTTGCCGGAAGCATTTATAACCAACGTGTTTCTGATAAGTATGTCCTGTTTTAATATAAATGTGATTAAATTTTTTTTCCCCATTTCTAAATGGTTTTCAATTCTTTTTCCAGTAGAGAGGGTTTATAAAATAAATAATTAGGAATAAAAAAAAAATCTTAATTGATGGTTATGTGGATGAGAATCTTTTTTAAAAATAGTTTACTCCTATGTTTGGAGGTTTATATATATTCAAGCAATATTATGTCCCTTCTCTATTTTTTTTATAAGAAACAATAAATATATATTATAAGTCGCTTCGCACGCGCTCTTCTCGTTTTCTCAGCCGATGCTGCGGTAGTTCCCTTTACCGACCCAATTTAACGAAGCTTGGGTCGGAAAAGTGGAACACGTAGCTGTTTCAGCAGCGGGAGCGTCCGGCAGAGCAGCTATCCGTCCGTCCGTCCGTCGATTCTTCCTCTACCGAACTTGCAATAACTCTGCTCGTTTGGAAATGGAGTTTCTTCGGCGGCTTAATCAGCTGCTCTCCTGGTCGTTTCTTCAGCTGCTGACACAGCTGCCTCCGCTGCGAAAACTCCCTCTACCGAACTTGCAATAACTCTGCTCGTTTGGAAATGGAGTTTTCATTTTGGCCGCTTCTTCAGCTGCTGCCGCGCGTTCATCAGTCACTACCTCTCAGCAGCAGTCGTTTCAACCTCTACCGAAACCTCAATCACAATGCGGTTTGGAAATGTTGAGCGACGTCTAAAGCTGCAGCTGTTGAGATGTAGTGTCTGTTGCTTCGCTAGCTTCAGCTGATAATGTTGCTGGTTTTGTGGCCGATGTTGCAGTCGTCTCTCCCTCTACCGAACTTGCAATAACTCTGCTCGTTTGGAAATAGAGTTTCGACTGTTGCCTGTAGCTTCCGTCTCCGTAAATTCTGGTTTAGGTGGTTGTAGCAGCAGCAGCAGTAGCAGTTGCAGCGTTCTCCCTCTACCGAACTTGCACTAACTCTGCTCGTTTGGAAATGGATTGGGCTGCTCAAGTTGCCAAATTGTTGCTGCTTCTGCTGTTACTACTGCCGGCCGCTTTTACGGTTTCAGTTGCTGCCGGTTGGTTGAGAAATACGGGTTTGAGCGTGTAAGAAGGAATTGCTCGCGACACGAGTTTCTTTTCGCAGGAAGGGTTTCGTGACGGTGCGCGTGTGGAACGCATTGATAACGTCTCATCTTAGGAAAAAAAAAGAGGATATTGCTGCTGCTGCTGTTGGTCGCTTTGTGCGTGCGCTGGTGCCACTTGTGGAACTTTTCTCTCACTCTTTTTACTAAAAGTGAGAGCGATCGCGCAAACAATTGCTTGCAATTTCCTTCCTCTTTTCTTTTCTATCTTCTCGCTTTCGGACGGGCTGCTGTTGTTGAGCGTGCGTAACGTAACTGAAACGCAATGGTCATCACCTAGACTTCTTTCGCTCCCTTTGGTTGATAGAGAGACCATTTCGAGGGAAGGATGCCGGTGCTATTACTGTAGCTGCTGCTGTTGCTACTGTGTCGCCTTTCGAAAGGGATGCACGATCGGGTGCGGCGGGCGTTACCCAATCAGGCGTTTTCCCACTCCGCTTCTTGAAAAGAAGGGTGTGCGGAAAATTGCGTGTATTGGTGTTAGCGCCGTAGTTGCCAAAGTCGCTCCGATTGTTGTTCTCCTTTCGACAAACGCAAAGGGGCGCATAGTGGCTGCTGCATCAGCATAAAAATTTGTATCAGTAATAGCGTCGGTGTCTCTCTTTCTCGAAACAGGTTTTTGAGGGGACGTTAACAGAAGTCTGGTGGTGCCATCTCGAATTAAGTTTCGTTTCGTGCGCTGTGTTGCCGGACCGGCAGCAGCCTTGAAAAAAGAAAGAGAGATAGAAGGAGGGGGGGAAGAGGAAGGAAAATTTGCGCGACGCTCTCATGACAAAACGCTGGAGATGAGGGAAGGTTTGTTTGTGGTATTAGCGCATAAGCATTGTGTTGCCGGATGGCGACCCGCAGTAGTAGTAGCTATCCTGAGAATGAGACGTTGTGTTTTGTTAGTTCCTCGCGTGCGCTCCGTCCGTTTCTCTTTCCACTGTTGCCGAATGCGAAAGAAACTCAAAGTGCACGCTTTGTCGCTCGTCGTATAATAGCGCATATCAGAGAGCCTTTTCGCGTAGTCCATGAGGCAGAGAGTTACTTATCATCTTTATGGTGGTAAGTTAGTGCACGACGGTATTAGTAGTCGCTGTTTAATCCGCTGCTGCTAATGCTGCTGCTGTTGCTGCAATGAATTTTGTTGCTCGGTCGGTGGTATTCGTGTTAAATGGGGGTGGCGTCACCTGAAGAACGCTAACGCAGGAAATTAACCTAACGAATATCACCGTACTATGCAACCCTCATCATTGCAAAAGCAGCAGCAGCTAATAGGCAGCAGGGAGAATACGTCGCTACCGTAGTGGTGATGGGAAAATTATTTCCTTTGCTGCACTTTATTGTCGGCGGTATATCTCTTGATCGGGGGTGGCGTCACCTGAAGAACGCTAACGCAGGAAGATCAATAAAAGAGGTATATCATCACAGTATTAGTGTCAGCAGCCCTACAGTAAGCGGCGGCAGCGACGCCGTTCTTTCTGCCATCCTCTGGATATTACGAATTGTGCCTAAACCGACCTTGCTTCAGGAGAGAGTACCCGCATAACTTAAGCATATAAGTACGCGGAGGAAAAGAAACCAAAAGGGATTCCCTTAGTAAGGGCGACTGAAAAGGGAGGAGCTCAGCGCGTAGGCTGCAGGGCCGAAAGGTCCTGTGAGCGATGCCGCGTATGGGAGTAATCGTGTGGAAGCCGATCCGACCCGAAGTGTTTGTCGATTGCAATCCCGCTGGCCATAGAGGGTGTTAGCCCCGTAGGGTCGTTGCCTCGGTTTTCCACGTCGGTTGCTCTCGAGAGTCGGGTTGCTTGGAAATGCAGCCCTAAGCAGGTGGTAAACTCCATCTAAAGCTAAATATCCCCACGAGACCGATAGAGAACAAGTACCGCGAGGGAAAGTTGAAAAGAACTTTGAAGAGAGAGTTCAAGAGAGCGTGAAACTACCACGAGTCTAAAGCGAATGAGCGTTCGTACCCGAAATGGTCGGCTTCAATTCACCCCGGAGGTAACGCAGCGTCTGGTCGTAAACGTTAGTTGAACGGATCCCGGAGATTCTTTCGGGGATTTCCCCGGAGTTTCGATGGTCGACCGACGTTTCAGGCAGCGAGCGCCGAAGGGGGATGCACTGCTGGCCGAAGTAGGGCACCGCGGCCGTTCGAGAGGTGTCGATGACACGGGGGTCTGGGAAACCGCTAATTCTCGTTCCCGGATAGGCAGCAAACCGCTTGCCGGTTTGAAGACGCCGCCGGGTTTTCCGAGTTTGGCGGGGCCGCCCCGTTGCTCTGACGGCCTCTCGGACGGTTAAATGTTGTAAAGTGTGCTCTTGACTGGGGGTATACGTCCTCTCACCACCTCAGCCGCCCCTGAGGAGGCGAAGTCGTGCCCCCGCTATGTCTCGCAGCGCGCGACGCGGTGTAGTTTGCGACAGCTTACTCGTCCCGTCTTGAAACACGGACCAAGAAGTCTAGAATATGCGCAAGTCAAAGGGCTGTCTAAACCCCAAGGCGAAACGAAAGTGATCCTTTCATAGGGCTGATCCGTTTCGGGGTGCGTGCGTAGGTATTTCTCCAGGTCGCCGGTGTCGCCCTCACGGGTTATTTCGGCGGTGAGTGGGTTTGCCTCTGGTCTCCCCCCGATTAACCACCCTGTATGTGGACGGCG
>JABUQX010089231.1:0-19120 GCA_015478945.1 Trachelipus rathkii | reverse complement strand
AAGGTGTTGGTAGGAGATTTTGGTTTAAAATTTGTTTTGAAAGGAAGAAGATTTGAAGATGAGGTAAGCATAGTTTTAGGAAAGAATTTTTTGCAAAAATTGTGAGAAGATGAAAGTAAAGGGAAGATAGGAAAAACATGTAATATCACGAGGAGGTTGGAAGGTATAAAAGTTTATTCTTCGCCTTGCGGAGGATAGTGCATAATGTATTGTTGGATAGGATGTTTACGAAAGGTTGAAGAGATTAAATTAACTTCATTTTAGAGGTAGGGGAATAACAAATCCTTAAAAGCTCTAAGGAATAAAGAGGATAAGGTATCAATTTTAGTGTTAAGAGAATGGGAAGAAAACCAGTGTATATAGGAATGGTTAGAAGTGGGTTTTCTATAGACCTTGTATTGTATGTTATGGTGATCGGACCAAATTAAAAGTGTCTAAAAAGGGTAAGGTGTTGCTAGTTGCATGTTTTATAGTAAATGTAATATTAGGGTGGATGTTATTAATGAAAGTGAGGATATCAATAGGGTTAGTGTTAACAGGTACAGCTACGAAAATATCATTCACATATCTGTACCAGAAAAGAGTTGTAAGAGAGGGTGGGGGAAGAAATGTGACAGATTTCTTTAAAAGTTCATGAATGATGTTGACGAAGGATAGAAAATAAAGACCAATGACAGAGTAAGGGAGATTCATTACTTTAGACCATTGGTTTTGTATGAAAAGGTGTTGTTATGTAACTGAAGTAATTGGTCTATGGTTAATTAGAATAAGTTGTTTGATTGATAGGAAAAAGGTTGTGAAAGAATGATGTATGCTTTCTCATTTAAATGGTAAACGTTTCTATGAGATGTGATGGTAAGAAGGAACAGGTTACAGAAGTGAAGATGTTACTAGCATCGAAAAATAAGGGTTTGTTATATTGCTGTTGGTTTTTAGTTTAGGAATAAAATCTTCTGGGTTTTGTATATGGGAAGAGGAGAATTATGTCCTATGAAGGTTTTAAAGAATTAGCTAGCCATCTTGGATAAATTATAAGTAGTTGAGGTCAATGTTGGAGATGATCGGTCAAGAGGTATATTTTGTTGTGTGTTATGGTGTTTTTTGGTTAATGCGTAAGAATTGACGATAGTTTAGGGGAGAGTGAATTTTAACTTGAAGTTTTCAATTGTGTTAGATAGAGGGGTTAACAAGAACTTTGTTTAAGTTTGTGTTAAAAGATGTTGAGAATTTTTAATGGGTTTCTGGTAAATGGGATCCATTTCTAAAAGTTCCTCGGGTTGTTACTTCGTTAGTTAATCAGAGTGTTAAAAATTACATATATTATTATTTTTTTGCAAGAGCGAGAGATCACAATATTGTTTTGTTTTTGAGAAGGGAGGAAAGAGCAGTATAGTATTGATTTTTTTCCCATTTTGACAAAAGGATTTTAATTTTAATTTATTTCAAAGCTCAAGTTAATAAAACCTTTTAAGGAAGTCAAAGTTATATAATATGTGATAGAATTATATATATACACTATTTTGTTTATATGTGAAAGTGTAATAATGATTCAAGTTATTAGTACGATTAGAGAGGTTTGAAAAAGAATTATATGTTAATGTAGAGATCAATATAGATTTTGCAATGAAATAATGTGATATGAGATGCAAAGTCCAGAAGAAGTATGAATATGTTACAAGCGTAATAGATTTTCTCATCTTTTGGTTAAAATTTAGTGTGAGAGGATTTAAAGGATTTTGATTTCATTGGCGGTAGTGTATTTATCACAGCACGCAATGTGGAAACCCAAGAGCTGTGTTTTTAGTAGACAAGGGTTTGTTGATTTTCCATATCATACACGAAGTGTTTATCTCCTTCCTTTACGCAGTCGATATTAATCAAAGCGTGACTTGTAGTCATTTTTTAGTGAGACTACACCAATAGTATTTAGATAAAAGAGATTGGCGTGTAAGTTATTGCAGTGAATTTGAGATATAGTTTTTGTCGAACCAAAGAATTTAAGAGGAGTATGAGATTTTAAATTTATTTTAAATAGACTTTTCCACACATAAAGTGATTATATGATATAGGGTTTCCAGTTTGATGGGACTATTATTAGTGTGAAGGTCAAGTTTAAGGAAATCCATTTAAAAAGCTCTCATAAGGCAATTAAAAGAGTAGATATATATAGGTTAATTACATAATATTTTTAGTATGTTTTAATAATATAGAGATATATATATAATATGGTGTATATTACCGATGTTCAACATTATTTTATATATAGGATAATATTATTTAAAGAAGTAAATTATTGAATATAATTAATATATTGTTAATATAGTTTTATATATGGGCTTTGGTATAGATCTGGAGTCGCCAATTCACTTAAAGTATAATTAATGCGCGGAGTAACTGTGTTGACTCTAAACATCCTATAGAGAGTCGAATCGTAGAGTCCGAACTCGGGCGCTGTATGTAACACCGGAGTAGATTTGACAATGTTAGTCTAGTTGCATGTTTTATATAATATATGTTAAAAAATTAGTATAGTGTATTAATAATAAAAGTTATATAATATGATAATATGTTGAGTAGGTAGATTAAACAATATAATAGCGTAGTAATTAGATTTTATATATATAATGTTATAGTATATATACAAGTAGTGTACAGTCATATCAGGAATAATTAATCAATTTCACATATCTGATATACTCTCACAAAAAGTACAGTTTAGTTTAAAGAAGAGGTAGTTGAGTGATGGTAGTAGAGATTGTGACAATGATATGATTTATAAATATGTTCCCGATGATGAATTGTGACTATATAATATAAGTGTAAATATGGTGTAAAGTATAGGTAAGGGGATTATGAATTTCCATTAACTTATATTATAGATACCATTTGATTTTTGAGTTATTGAAAATAAATAGTGTATAGTTGGTGTTAAATGAAAGTAATTGTGTAGTCAAATGTATTAAATTAGTAATTAAAAGTTGTATTTAGAAATTGAACAGATAAAAGTTTGAGTTGATATATAAAGAATTGATGTATATGTTTTATCATTAATGAAACGTTCTTAATTAGAGTAAGTGTAATTGTAAGAGGAACAGGTGATAACATGAAGTGTAAAGTGAGTTATATTATAACTACATCGAAATACTAAGTAAGTATTATATGTAATGTAAGTCTGACTATGATGGTTGATTGTGTTTATTTGAATTGTTTTTATTAGAACATAACGAAAAACACCTACGCTAGTTACGCACACGCATAGATATCAATGAGGTGGCTGGGTTTTCTGATTAAGGTATGCGACATCTGAGGGAGATAGTGGTGCACCTAGTGGAACGAGGGGGTGGTATATAAATATCGATTTTCCACCGTGCTACTGCGCATCTTCGGCATCTCGAGAGCTATTCTAGAAGTGACGCCTTGCACTAATTCAGGATGATTAAGGGATATTGATACGTTCTAGATATATCGCGTATATTGATTATACTCTTTGCTTATATGTGTGTTTTGTGTGAACATATACGCGGTAGAATTGAGATAGTTTAGGCAGAAGACGTACGTTGAGATTTAATTAGAGTTCAAATCGCGAAGGAGAAGAGAAGAGGTGTGCGCATCTCGCAACTTCGTGCTCCACCTGATGAGACAAGAACCTTGTGAATGATAGGAGGGGTATCTCGTTGTTAAAAAGAATATTTTTGAAGAATTTTTTAATGTGGGGTATTTCTGCGGTAAGGAGAGTCTTATTCTTAGAGACAAGTGTTGTTATCGATGTATATGTAGAGTTGGTGTGAATATGATAATGAATATATTTTACAGTATTATAGAGTATTTGGAAGATTTTCGGTTGCATAAATAGTATTTAGAGTATATATATCCAATGAAAATAAATTTAACTAATATATTAATTCCCTTTGTATCAGAGCTAATATATATGACGATCAACAATGATCTTAATTTCATTTTTGTCTCAAAATTAAGTACAATAGTATATATATAAGATTATTTATATTTTTATATATGGACAAGTCTTTAGAAGTAAGAACTGATTTACTGCTTAAAGGTTAATAAACTTTAAAGAAGTCAAAGGTTAATATATTATATACCTGAAGCGCGAATAGTGGAAAAGCTCCTAAAATCTAAAAAGAATTTTTTAAAGTGAGTCGATTTGTTGTAGATATAGTGAAATTAGTAAAATAAGTTCACATATTACTATAATATATGAGATATTTTTATCTCTATTATATTAAATTGAGGAGTATTATAAAAACTTTGAATTTAGTCATTTATAAAGTAAATATTTTGATCGGGTATATAATAACGTGTAGCATGAAATATTGGTGAGTATTAAATTTGTTAGTAATTCTTTACATCTGCAGTAAGTGGGTATCATAATGGATTCCCATATATCATGGGTTTATATTTAGAACAAAATTTAATAAGTATTTTATGTGATTAAGTTTATCCAGTGATATAATTTGGATATTTGAATATATGTTGACCTAGAATTTTGAAAAGATTAAATTTTTTTTAAAAGTATTTCCCCAAATTTTTAGGTAGTATATTTAGTTTCCAGTTTGATGTGTGTCAGATATCTTAATTAAGTCAGTAGGTCAATAATATTATATATTATATATTATATATTAATTAATATATATTATATATATATATGAATAAATCATTATACTTCAAAAGACTGCAAAGATCTTAATGCAGTATGAAACTTTTCTATTCTACTATTCTTTCATATCATTCTCAGTTTAGTGATTTATTAGAATACAATCGAGTAATCTAACTTATAGTATGGCATCAGATTTAAGATTGTTGATAGTAGAAAATTTTGCGAGTTATAGCTTGACTCAATAACGCAGCTTATGAGTCGCTCCAATCTACTAAGATGTTATGACTCTGCGTTGTGAATTACGCTGTTCAGTTGATTGCACTCCCTACTATTTTGATTATATAATCTTATATATATTTTTTTTAGTAACCTATTCTCACTTTTAAACATAACTCACGATATATTAATGCCTCAGTATTAGACTTGATATAGTTATAATATTATTACCCTAATCTTTACCTAAACTATGTTTAATTTATTCTATTAAATTCTTGCTTCCTTATTACTATTATTTTATGCTATAATATATATATGATAGATTAGTTATTCATACTCACTATATATGAATTCTTATTACTGAATCCAGTTATATTTACTAATTCTGTATTTATGGATGAGCAATTATGTAGATTAAGTAGTTCGTCTGTTTCATTATCTTTTCACTTCGATACTCTTTCTGAATAATTCTAATACTCTTTTATTTATAAAACATCAAATCTATACACATTATCATTTATACCTCTCAATATATAATGATAACCAATTATTCCTATCTCCCTATCTCGACTTAATATACTACTCAACCTTTAATACTATTAACTCTTAGTTAGAACAACATAAATATTTTTATAGGTAGTCTGAGTTCTTATCTTTTAAACACGTAATTTTCACTAACCATCACGGTAATATCGCCTAATGGATAGTGAGTGACCCGCTCCAATGAAAGACTTGGATCAAAATAGTTCGGCAGTGCTCTATTGGCTCCGTCTAAGATAGGTCTCTGTTACGGGTGGGGAATATTACCGACTCACCCACTTACTCGTTCCCTATACAGGTGTCACTCGAGCCCAAGAGCTTTATTGTGATACATTTATTGATTATGGTCCTTGACACTTCAATTATGTTGATTTGTTCCTTATTCTGGAGGCTATTGCGAGTGTGGACAGAGTTGCGGGTGTAAGTTTCTCCCGTAATCGTCACGAGCCATATGGTAGGTAGAGAGACCCGAATTAGCTAAAGGATCAGAATGGATCCTATTAGACGGCTTACCCTAGGCTACTTGTAAAGTCCCTTTAACCTCTATCCGCTGCGACTTTGCGTTCATTTATTATAGATCAGTTCTAAATACTATCTATCTCTTACTATACGTATTAAGCGTGCTCCACTGCATAACGTAACTTAGATGGGAAATAAGTGTAATACCTCCCTCTCGAAATTGATATATATATATATATTCATATATATATATATATATATATATATACTAGGCTAAACTAGATATCACGTCTCATATATATATATACCTCGTAGAACGCGGTCTTAGAGAGTGATACATTTGGTATTTTTGGATTGAATTTTATGTTAAGTGGTATTGAAAATATTATCAGGTACTTGTTCCATTGATTATCGTTAGCAGTTTTCCTTAGCTCCGTCGTAAACACGATATTACCAAACACTTTGTTATTTTTCTCATTAATTCGCAGGCGTGGTAGATGGTGGTATATTTAACTTATTGCGTTTTCATAGTTAAAAGTGCATAAAGGGTTTCATAGTTAAAAGTGCATAAAGGGTTTCATAGTTAAGAGTATATCGAAGTTTAGGTTAGGTGATTTATCTTATTAATTTTATTCTATTTATCATTTACAAAACAATTTTTCATTTCTCAGTGTAGAGTACAGTTTAATGACCCAATCGCTAGTGGTAAAAAAATAAATAAATAAAAATAAAACATGTTCTGTATTTTTGTTAACAAAAAGAGCGTGGTTCGCCTCCTACGATAAACAAAGAGTCTCGATATATATATATTATATATAATATATTAATATTAATATCATATTAAATTAATATATAATAATAATTTGAATAATCTTAGGTGTTATAATAACTATGTATTTATTATTTCAATTATATATATCAGAGATTATGTATAATAAATTCTAATTATCCTTTCTTTTCCAAATCATCTTAGTTTTATAGGTTTTGACATCTAGAATTAAAATTCTGAATAATATGAATTAATTCCATAATCTCGAAATATATTTTTTAAATTGTTCATTCTCCTCTTTTTAGTTCTATTCTTCAAGATTACTTATTAATAACTTTCTTATTTTTAACTCAAACGATATAGTATATGCCATTAGTAATACTCATATTATCATACCTAATAACTTTATACTCAATACTTAAATTTCATAACATATCTTTGCATCCTTCCTTTTAGCATTTATAAGAGAGTTAGTTTATTCTATCTCTCGATTCACACCTATTCATATTCTGTCCTATATATAAATAGGCAATATATATGTAGATAGGATTTCCGTTGGGTTCATAACTCAAACTTATCTAGATAAATAATCAATTTTTAGATAAAACACAAATATAATCATTCACATCTATCCTCTTCAAATAATGAAGCCTAATTTTTCCTATCTCTCCACTCTAGTACGATATATATATTGCGTATCGGGAAAACCTCCTAATATCTCAAATCATTAATGCAGGAAATAACATCTAGAATCTCATCTTTCTAGATCAGCAACATATGCACATCGATTGCTTTAAAGTATGGCTCATCAATAAGTTAAAACTAGGGAAATTCATGACTTAGCTGCAAATTTTTTTTTACACTCAATATTTACTTACTCATATAAATTACATCTATAGCCGATATTATATATATCTCTCTTCTCGTATCACTCTGGGAATTGAGAGGCGTGTTAAGTTTGACTTATCTCAGATTTAATCTTGTCCTTTTATTCCAGTTGTTTGGACGAATAAGTTGAGTATTGATATCGATACACGATAAAAGTTTAGACTATAGATGAGAAGGTCATATTATAATTAGCCTCGCTCCCTATACTTATTTAATAGTACGCGTGTTAAACATTCGCATAGCCCTGCTTCCTCGAGGTCCTCTTCGCAGCTCTCTTTAGTGAATAGTGTGAGAGCCACGGATGTGAACTCTCGCGATTTACTGATAATAGGATGGGGTCGAGCAACATAGCTATATACTTTACCTCTAGGAGGAGTATGGACCTAGCCATAGCTCATATGATTTTTGTGTAATTTTTGTATTTTATTAGGCTATGAACGCTCTCTCTCTCGTGTGATATAGCTCATAGAGCTGTAGTTGTGAGGTTTTATGTGGTGATGAATCTTGTGTGGTGTATTGTGATGATGTAGATGTAATTTCAACTTCAGGTACGTCTGCTCAGAATACCTCGTGTACTCTTTTCATATTATCAGTTACTATACAAAATATGTTCTGCTTACTGTAACGGAGGCAACCTTTCCTTTCAAACACTGTTTTCGCATTAATGTTTCCAGCTCGTGGGATCTTCAAAGCATATGTCTCTAGATTTAAATCGCTCTCTCTTCGAGCATGGCAGCATTCACACCACTCGAAGACTCTCTTTAAAGCGAGTGTAAAAAGTGTCGAGCATATATAAGTTGCACACACTGAGAAGATTTGTGCGGCGCAGCTAACATTGAGATTGGTGGTGTAGATATTTTCTTTTCATTTATTTATTTTACTTTCTCTTTTTCCCTCCTTGAAACGGGCACTGCCCGTCAGTAATGTATATATAGCATAACTTGTAAATAAAATATAAATATAATTAAAATAAAAACATTATGTCTTAGTTTATTTTTTTAGTTATAACAATAAACAATTCACATTTCATTTACCTTACCTACATTAAAACATAATAAGAGTACTTAGATATATATATATATATTATATATTAATTAATTATTAAATAATATAAATATATATATATATTATATATATATATATATTATATATATATAAATATTTATTGTATTATATAGTTTTAAAAATATATATATTTATATATATTAATTTAATATTTATATATTAATATATATATTATATATATATATATAATTATTAATATATATAAATTAATATAATATATTATATATATATATATTTATATATATATATTATATTTAATTAATGTGTTTTTCAGATAGATTATATATATATATTATGAGTTAACTCATATATATCCATTATATAAATTCAGGTTATTATAATATATCTTAGCTTATACTCATTCATTATAAGGACAAAGTTGATATTTAATATAATTATATAAAGATAATTACTCATAAAATATAGAAAGTTATATCAAAAATAATAATTCTATGTGCATAAATAAATATTTGTTGAAAATATTTATATATTTAATATAGCAAAATCTTTTACTGTTTTTTTAAGACTAAATATTAATCTTGACAGGTAATATATTATATATATATACAATATATTAATATATAATAGTATTATTATAATATATTATATATAATATAATTATATTAATATATATATATTATATATATTTATATTAATATATTATATTAATATATATAATTATAATAATAGTTCATCAACGTACCACAAACCTTCATATATATATATTCCTAATTGAATTCGTAGAGTAGTTTTAATTACTGATACCACAGTATGCTCCACTTGAGTTAAGAACATTAATTTCTTAGATTAATACGTATAATTACTAAGTTAGGATTAGAGTTGCTCATATGCTGATTATTATCTAGGGTTGAAGCAAGCCTGCTCGGATCCTCCTTTTGGAAACTTTAGTGAATTTGTGGCCCCCTATGTACATGTGAGAGATTGTGTCGCAGTGGCAGTATGGTGTTGATTAGATGTATGTAACGATCTTAATTTCTTCAGGCACTTCAGGCACATTAGCAAAAACATATTTCGAAACTTCTTCACCGGTTCACAGGTACTTGTTCTGTATAGTAGTTGTAATCTAGTAAGACTGTTCTGTTGTATGTGTGGCTGTTTTTTGATAGTATTTGACCAGTGGGTGAGGCGTAGTATGATATAATTAGTGATCTGGAGTTTCACGAACTGTATTGTTCTGTATGTAGTGATGTGAAGTAGCTGTATTTGATCATGATTGTTAATTGTTTTTAAGATGAAAATTCTGAAGTCTGTGTCAGCGCTGCCTACTGTAAGGCAATTTTTTCGTGCTGTCCATTTAAGGTAGCGGACCAATGATTCGATACTTACTACGCTCTCGCTTACTGATCAGTTTCGTATAGTTTAAGATATTGTAACGGATCCATGTAATGATCCGTGGATGATGGATATTTGTGAACTTTAAGGTGCTAGACTGAGATGAGATACTGAATGTAGTACATAAGTGTTTATACTCCTCTAAGTATTTATCTATATGAGTAATAGTTTTGTTATATAAAGGGTAATATATGTGACTAATGATATATTGTTTATAATATATATACTTTATTGGGGGGGGTAGGTGATATAGTAGATAGGTAGCCTAATGATTGTGTCTATAGGTCTATATATAGTGGTGATAATAACATAAGGTTAAATTTGTAATGAATATATGTGAGTTTGATGATATTTATTTTTCTGTCAGTGCATTGGTTTGATAGTGGTTGATGTATTGTTTATATATTATATATAAATACTATATATATACTATATATATGTGCTGGTCAGTTTGTGGCCTTGTTTAAGGTTCTGGTGTGTAGTGGCTATGGTAATGTCATCTGCGTATAGGTTGTTATGATTGTGTTTTCGTGTTTGCTGGTTGTGGAAGGATATTAGCCGTGAATTAGCGTTGTATAGTTGTGTGGGACTCACAGTATGCGCCTTATGTGGTATAATAGTAGGCCGATTATTGAGTACTTTGTTTTGTAGATTTTGTAATGATTTTGTTAATTGTGCTATTCTTACCGAGAGCAATTAGGATATATTCCATTTATTCTTGTAGGTTAGGTGGTCGATGTTTAGATTTTGTATATATTTTGTATACAAGTTAATAATATTATATATATAATATATAATTATATTATATTATAGTATACTATACTATACTATATCTATAAGTTCTATAAATTATAATATACAATATATATTATATATTATATATATATAGTAATATATAATATATATATAATATAATTATATTATGTATATATATAATTATAATATAATAATATATATAATATATATATATATATAATCATCTTCCTTATAACTGCAAGGTGGTGTCATTTACAAATACGGATTACTCAGTAAATTGTATTCCTTCTAGCTATTATTAATACATGCGTAGAGTTATGGCACCATTCATTACTCTCCACGAAATACTTTTTTTCCTGATTCATGCTAGTAAATTATCTTACTAAAAGATCCTTTGCACCGTCATAACAGATCCATTTTGGTTTGACCCTTCCTTTCTTACTTATCACCCCAGACATTAAAACCTTTAGAATTAATCTCTCGTCATAAATTCTAAGCGCTTTTCCTTACTTACAATCTCCGAATTCTTTTGTTTTTCTTCTTTCAAATGACCTCTTTCTCATAGCCAAGTATTAAAAAAACTATCTTTACACTTACATTCCTAATCATATATCTTCTCTTTAAGCCACAAAAAAAAATATATATCACAAGCCTATTTTAATCTCCCTCTAATAAATATATAGGCCTTCACGAAATAACAAGAAACAATTTCCAAAAGGAGTAATATATATATATATATATATATATATATATATTATATATATATATATATATATATATATATATATATATATATATATATATATATATATATATATATATATATATTATATATATATAGGTCCAGCCTCTAGAAGGGCCACAATCCATATCTCAAAACTCAACAAGCTACCAGGAAAAAGGATACAATTGCTGGAATGCTGGTTCCAATTTTAGTGCGGAAAATGTAAAAAAAAAGAAAGAAAGAAAAAAAAAAAATTATATCTCAAAAACTAAAATAGCTACAGCGAAAAGGAATACATTTTTGGAATCCTTGTAAAATTTTACTTAAGAAAATGTTAAAGCAAATAAAAAAAAAAAAAAATTTAGTTAATAATTATAGTAATATGATTAGAAAGCCTATTTAGAGACCTTTTATTGGTTACTCGTTAAAATAAATAGACTTTCTTATTAAATTTTTGCTTTTTTTTTTAACTAAAGAATACCCCTAGGCAGGAGTCGGGGTCTCTCGGCCTTTCGGGGAACTACGGGGTAGGACTAATTCCCCCCCTCCGGGGAGGGTCTCCGGAACCCCCGCTCTTTGGTATTTGGGTGTCGCGGGGGTTCCTCCGCCCCTCCCCTACGGGGTATGGAATACGTCCCCCCCTGTGTTCCCCGTCGGCTCGAGCCCCCTAAATTGCCGTGTAATACCTTTACAAATAATATATATATATACTATGTCCCAGCACCCACCCAAAAAAATATAGCCCAATTTTTATGTTAATTTTTTTTTTTTTTTTTTTTTTTTTTTACATTTTCCTAACCAAAATTTTTACAAGGATTCCAAAATATATTTTATTTCCCTTTATCTTTTTTATTTTCTAAAATATAATTTTTTTTTTTTAATTTTTTTTTTTTTTTTTTTTTTTTTTTACAGTTCCTCGGTAAAATTTTGCCAGGATTCCAACAATGTAATCCATTTTTCCGTATCTTTTGTAGTTTTTTAGATATGGATTGTGGCTCTTCTAGAGGCTGGCCATATATATATATATATAAGTAGTGATGCGACAGTTTGAGTTCCTCCACCCTTTTCGATATGAAGGTAATAGAGATATAGGTCTGAAACTTGGAATATAATCTATGTATGGGATAAGCTCGAAATCCGTGTAAATTTCAAGTCTGTAGGATGTATATAGAGGGGGGTCACCCACCGAGGATGGACGCCGATTATGCGCTTACGCCGCTTGTTGCGTGATCTGATTACGAGCATGATTAGACCTAACAAGCGTCGGCGACCGACAACCTGGGGTCAAAACAGACGAAGGTCTGTTTGACACAGACACAGACTGAGCGCGCGTACGGCATACACATACACATATTATTATTATATATTACGTTCGAAGATTCCGATTTCCGAAGGAAATCGGATCTGAGTCGAAAAACGATCCCTTAAGGATCGTTTTTTTACGCACTCCCCGACTTTGCTTTCCGCCGCGGTTGCTTCTTCGCATCCGGTTCAGACTCTGACTTTGACTGCCAGCCAGCCTTTCGAGAACTTATCGTATCGTGCTAAAATTTGGAGGATGGTTAGATGATGAGGTAACCTCATTGTATACGAAGTTACGTCCCCGTGGGTCCCTCTGAAGTGGGACCCACCCCCATTAAAAAAATTAAATTGATCGTATAAAGCTGAAATTCGGTGAGAGGATTCAGAGTGTAATTTCGAGGAAGAGTTAGTAATAGGAACATCTGAGTAGTAGGCTCCTGCACCGCCTGCAGACTCCGTGACGGAGCCAAGTTATTAAATATTTGTAATAATAATACAATATTAGGTGTCTCTTATATATGTACTGGAGTAAGACTCTCACATCTAAGGGTGTTTGAGACTCCCTCATAAACAAGAAGGCAGTTTCATCAGGCTCCTGGTCGATGCGGGGGCGCGCCCGCTGGCGCGCCAGCCAGTGCAATCCGCCCGCGCAAACCGGCGGTTTCCAGATGCAGCCAGCCGCCATCGGTGCCATCGACGGGCACGCGTTCGTGCGCGCCGCCGGCGCAACCGTCACAGCGGAAAGGGGCGCGTGCGCGCGTCCCCTCGCATCCCGCATGTACGATCCGGTACGAGAATGCAAACGTGTTCTGTTTTCAACTTAATTTTTTTCAAAAATTTATTATTTTTTATTTTATTTTTAATATATTTTTTTTTTTTACTAATTTATTTTTTTTTAGTTTTTTTTTTTTATAACATAACAAACTACATTTTAACATACCCTAATCAGTAATCAAGTAAATCAGCACCCAACCTACCCTCCTGTCCAATCATGATCTTTATCTATTGATCTATTGATTAAGTCAAAAATTTTTTACTAAAATTGTAACTTTTACATACCCTAAATCAGTAAATTCAAACCATCCGTCCAACCACCCTCCTGACCAGTTGTACCATCTATAATCTATTGATCTATTGATCTATTTGATCTATTGATCATTTGATTCAAGGTCAAATTTTTTACTAAATTGTAACGTTTTACATAACCCTAACATCAGTAAATCGTAAAAAATCAAACAAACTGTAACCATTCATCCTCCTGCCCTTCTGTTCATCTATTGATCTATTGATCTATTGATCTATTGATCTATTGACTCAAGTCATATTTTGTATAACATAACACAAAAACTGGAAAAGAAAACAAGTTTTTTTTTATTTTAAAGCCTTTATAACATAAGTGCAAACTACATAATCGTTAACATATAAATTTTTAACATCAAATATATTTACAAGTTTATTAAAAGAAACATTATTTAAAAAACACCTATAATGAAATAAATACAGTATACACCACATAAATTAGACCTGATAGGTTGTACAGGAAAACATAAGGTCTTAACATATTGAACATTATTATATTTTAAAAAAGAATGTTACATAATGATTACTAAATATAAAATCTAAGTGCAGAGAGTCAAGGAAATATACAACATTTTTTTTATTCTTATACACGGTCTATCCAATGTCCATTGTTTGAAACATCCCTAGGAGAAGTATTGAAGATAAGACCAGAATCTGTATCCAATTTCACAGAACAGAGTTCATTACAGGCGAATACACCTAAAAATCTTCTTTCGTTTCTAAAGGCATTTAATATTTCTTCTTCATTCATCTTTAATAATTCAAGATTATATTTCGTACTCTGTCAATCTCGATAATTTGAGGATGTTCCAAATACACCAGAACTGAGATTGAGGATGTCAAACTTTGTCCAAATTTGAGATTCAATCCTAATGTCCCTTTTCTTAGAATATTGAGATGATAAGCATTACAGGCTGAAAGATCAGCAGTGAGATCGTATGCATATAATTACTGTTTTCAGCATAATTCTTGAGATCGACGCCTGTTACCGAATTATCACTGCCAAGATCGTATTTGGCAAATACATCGTAAAAAAGGACGTGAACATTGAGAATGTGAGCCTTCGTATATCATCTCAAAATCACGACCGTATGGTTGACCATTCACATAGTTAAACGACTGACCCCCCTAAGTCCGAAATGGGTAAATTTAAAGGCTGACTTTCCATAGTTTCCACCAGAATAAGCGTCGTGTTCTAGAATTTATCATTGATGACCTGTGAGATAAACTTACCATTAACGAATATTAGATAGGTGGAATCTGCTCGATAATCCCTGGTAAAGTTTAAAATTTTAGTTCTCAATTCTCTTGATTGGATATTTTGCTGTATCGGTCAAAAGAGATTTCTCTATTTCCATATGTTTAAGGGGAGATAATTTCACTTTACGTATATAAAGATAAGCATCCAGTAATTTAAAGATAGGTTTTGGTGCCGTAGTTGTTGCTAAAAGAGCACTTTTAACATTAAGAGCAAATTCAGGTGTAGATCTAGTTAACCTGATACGAGTGTCCACTGATGGTAGAATAAGCCTTTCCTGAGAGAATATATCGCCGTTTACACGTCCATAATATTCATACGTGTTATTTTTAGACTTAATAGCGTTGGCTCTATGTGTCTCTGCATCTTTTAAATTGTAATATCCACTTGATTGGAGATGAGACTCCTTTGCATCTTGAGAATAATTTAGTAAAGTTTCAATATAACTTCGATAAGGGTAACTTGCTGCTGCTCCTAGAGATGTTTCATTTAAAAATACCTCAAGTTGATTAAAACACGTATACAGGAAATTTATCTCAGTGGATACTATGTGATCAGTTCCTGTGAGATCTGAACCATCTTCGTTTACTAACTTAGTCTTCAGATATAAAAATACATTCGAGGGGTCAAGATATTGGTCAGAAGTGCCAGGGATATTGAATTCGAGAGGTACATCTGTATTTGTGATTGCATGAACGGGATTAATACTAATAAAGTGGATTCACTCACACTGATCTGTGTAGGGTTCACAGAGAAGAGAGATCCAATTCACTCTTACAACAGTCTGGGCTGGAGGGAGGAGGAAATGCATCTTGCTGGTACAATCATGGACGTATAATGATGAGAGATCTGTTTAAACATTCCTTATATACAAAATAGTTACAGGTTGCCACTGTTTATGTAAAATAATAGTCGTTCAACATCATTATTAAAGGGCGAACACATCAATGCACTTTTTCTTTAATGGTCCTTTCCTATTCCTCTTTATAGGCTTTTTACGATGACCTACACCTTGACCAGTCATCTTACGTCGTATTTTTCGTTTAACATCATCTAACATTTCATCAGAAGCATCGGCTAATCGACGTTTTACAGCTGTTCGAGGGTCGATACCGCCCATGATATCCTGGAAAGTATCTATACCTGTCCTAGCTGCTTTTTTAGCGAGGTATTTGCCTCCTGATTTAAACAAAGGGATAGCACGTCTGAACAACGAAGCAAAAAATCCACCTAAACCATACCCTCTCTGCATTCTTGAACCCCTGAAGAATCGTTCTCTTTCCATTCATGTATTATTTAACGGAGCTTCCCTTCTTAATGTGTACTTACACCACTGCTGTCCCGCTTGTGAATGGATATGGTTTTCCCTCAACATCTCTTATATAAACGAATCGAACTCAGTTGGTTCTTACTCAAGGGTAAGTAGTGAAACATTAGGAAAACTATATAAACTCTTACCTTTAGGAAAATGAAATACTCTTAACAAAGAGGCTTTAGTATTCCCTACGTACTGATGGGGTCTATAATATCTGTATAAACATATGGGGCCATACCAGGATCTTGGAAATATCTTAGAAGCATGGCATACAAACATGTAATGAAGCTTCGGGTCATTTTTGTGACATACTCTTCCATCGTTGGTATATAACGCGTTAGATCCTTTAGAGAGGGTTTGATATTATTTCTCGATGTTTTGTTTACATATGAGTAATGACAATTACGAAACCAACCTGAAGGACTGAACATAAATAAACTTTTATCATTCAGGTTTACTTGAGCTTGAGATTTTAAGGTGATTAACACGTTATCTTCGTTAACGGCTTTATTAACAAGAAACACTAAATCTTTACATAACTGACCATCTTCAAATTTTTTGTTTAAATCTAGGAATACATCGGTAACCGATTTATAGAAACCACGGTTTATATAATATCTTTCAAAGAAATATTCTTTGTCGCCTCGTTTGAGGACTGCCATATTAGCTTTAATTTTTAATACATTTTTAACATTATCAACATTTCTAAATATCGAAAACGCCAAATATGATTCAGGCCTATTCTCTATATCGGCATCCAGTATCATTTCACTTAATCCAGCTTCATACATTTCTCGATCAAAAGTTATAGGGTTCAATAATTGAGTTGTATAGTCTGATATTTTATTTTCCGGATGTAGATCCATAGAAGCCGAAGAGGGCAGCGTTAAATAGAAATGATCTTCACTCTCCATGTTCCCAACGTAAACTGATCAATGTTTCTTTAGTTCACTAGCATTTATATAACTGTTAAACTTCATTGGAGGTAACCTACCCCATTTGACAAGATACTGGTTTATTTTTACCTTTTCTTTAGATCCTAATATTTTTTCTATTTTATACTCGTGACTCTTAGGATCAAACCGTATTTTCTGTATTTCTTGTTTATAGAATCCCCCTTTTATTTTTTCTCCGTCTAAATCCTCTAGATAGTATAATTTTAACTTGTCTCTAGGGAATTCTCTGATAGTATCTACTTTAAAAACTTCTCTCGACCATCCTGCTTCATACCCTTTTCTGAAATTTTCATCAGTCCTGGATACTCTTACATAGTCTCCTACTTTAATGCCTGTGTTATCTTTTATTTTTTCCACTTTGGGTTGATGGGTACAAATGAGTTTTGTTCTTTACCATCCTCTAGAGGGTATTCTTAGATGGTTCTATTGATGATAACCGCTGACTCTATCAACTTCAGAATTTTCTAAAAGCTCTGTTTTAATTTCAAATGTATCATCTTCGCTACTTTCAAAGCGTTCAGCTTTAATTTCAATTTGTACTCTTTCAACTATTGCGGCTTTATTAACTGAAAATGTGTTGTAATACCCTATGTCATACTCAGTAACTAGTTCTTGAAACTCTTTACTAAAATTCTGAACCCTCTCTATCTGGCCATATCATTTCCGAGTTGATATCGCCTTCCTCATTTATAATTCTACTGAACTGCGTCGTAGCAACAGTCTTTTGATGTTTTGCTTTAAAACCTTAAACCATAAGTATTCTGGGAATAACATCTTATCACAAAAAGAATATCACGTGAATACCCCTCATTGTAAGATTTGATATTTTTATCATATCGCGTACAAGCTCAGTTGCCATACCGCTATCTAACCATGTGTTGCTCATGGTTTTCCTGTCTTGAAATTATTTTCGTATAGGTTTCATGAAGTGGTAAACGCATCTCACCCTCCAAATAATTTTTCAATTCCTTTTTACTTCAATTTGCCGGGAAACTTTGAGGCAAAACCTTGAAAAAACCCCGTAACTGTATGGCTGTTTCACATCAAAGTAATATTTATCGACCGCTTCCTTAGCCTCCATGCATTCACAATGACCATTACCAATAAAAAATACCTATTCATTTATACTAGAAAAGATGATACTAAAAAAAAAACAAATGTATATATAAAGTATTATTTATTTTTAATTACAAAATAATATTAACTATTTTTTTAAATTACAAGTCTAAAAAAATTAGCAAATGTATACAGAAAATAACATAGGAATTACTATGGCATCATACATTTTTAAATTACAAATCAATACAGTCATACAACATTTAATGAAATCTACATCCCATTTTGTTGCGATTGTGATTGGTTTTTTTCCTATTCTTCCTACACCTGAACGTAATGTCACTTAGTACTTAACACTTTATCTACCCGATGCAAAAGAACGTATCAAAGCAATACCAGCGGGACCTTGCCATCAGCGCTCTAGGAGGACCAATGGAATATTATCAAATTCCTGCTAATCTTTTGTTTATTCAGATTAAAGTTCTCGGAAAAATTTAATAGTCTGAAGTCTCTCTGTTTGATCCTGTTCCATCCTGTTACAGGAGTCTTCTTCCAATCACGCGAGAGATCGGATATCAAGTCCAACAGTATTCGAGCCAGGTATTGTTCCCCGTCAATAATTGATTTGACCGAGTTCGTTCCATGCATTTCTGAATCTTTATACAACTATTATATAGAGCTATACCCCCCCGTTCTTCCTTTAACGCCTAATTCGGCAGCCTTTCCTTGTAGTACACTGTTTAAACATTGTTCCTTCTCTATCTCTCT
>JABUQX010089230.1:0-33895 GCA_015478945.1 Trachelipus rathkii | reverse complement strand
CTACGATTTCTAGACTTAAATACACTCCAACCGGACCGCCCCCCCCCTCTCCGATTCCCTCACTGATACAAGCGACTACTCCCCTATACAAAGAGGACATTTCATTCGTGTCAGAAGAAATAAAAAAATGAGGGAGAGAAGAGTCACAGAGAGATTGTGATTGAGAAAGATGAGATCTGGGATGGAATAGAATAAAACACGCCCCCTAAGCCCTAAACCATTGACGGAGAACAAGTCGATCCCGACCTATTTCAGAGGTCCCTAGCAAAAAAATATTTAAAAAAAAAAAGACTAGATTAACATTATGATGCCGGCAGAGAGAGAGAGAAGTAGTACTAGTCGAGTTATTTCTAGTATTTTCATTTATTAGTATATATTAGGGTTAAGACTATACTGTATTTTATAATTTACTGTAGCCTAATGAAGTCAAAAAATGAGAATATAATAAAAATAATAGATAATAAATGAAATAAGAGAAGAATAGAGAATAAGTAAAAATAATAAAATATAGAGAATAGGAAAAGAGAGATAAAATGGTGCAAAATGAGGTTAGCAGAAGAAGCAGTGCTTTGCTTCAAATTATACCAAAAATATTATTTGTCATAATCAGAAGTAAATTTTCCATTTATATAATATTTTAGGAATATTCGGATTAAGAATTTTTATTATATATATATAGTTTTTTAATTAGGTAGGTGTTTAAATTTTAAATTAGTTATTGCTATATATTAGATAATATATTTTAAAACCTTTAAAGATGTATTTTTAAATATATTAATTAGTTAATTTCTTATATCGATTTGTATTTTAGTATATCTAAGAATGACCACAAAATTTTATAGACTATTTGCGCTAAAGTTTAAATAAAATATTCTCGATAGTAAAGTATTTATGTTTGTTAAAGTAGAAAGAAGGAATGAATAAATAAAAGAAAGAAGAATTACTAAGAAAAGAAAAGTATATAATAACTGCTTTTAACTTATTTTGTTCTTTAATATTTAACTTCTTCGCTTTGACATTAAATAAATTAATGAATTTTTTGTTTGTAACTTTAAATTAATAATGCCTAAGGTTTTATATATTTATATATATAGAGAATATAATAAATATGAATATCGATTATTGTATATATTTTTATAATAAATACTTATTCTATACTTATATCAAAGCTTTCTGAATATATAATATATAAATTATTAAAATAAAGCTAAGGGTAATTATAGTGGGGTTATCATAAAAATAAACACCTTAGTGTATCATTATATTGTTATGATGCAAATTAGCCTAAAGGTTACTCATTTATTTAAAAATAATTGAAGATAAAAGCAAAGCGAAAGTTTCTATAATTAAATAAGATATTAATAGATATATAGTATTAGTGAAATATTGTTATTAAAATATTAACTTAATTGGCAGTAATAAAAAAGGCACTAAATGTCGGCTACTTCTATATTGTGTGCACTGTGGTATCTATTTTTATAATATGTTTGTTATCTATTTTATAATTATTTAAATTTAATTTCATTATTCCTGAATAAAGGCTTCAAAATGGCGTGATATCGAAGATCACACAACTCTGCTCGTGCATCCCTGCAGTGTGAGATATTATTATTATTATGATTATTATGTATTAATTATTATTATTATATATTATATTATTGATTATTATTATTATTATTTATGTATTATTGTTAATATATTATTATTATTATTATATTTATATATTATTATTATCGTTATTATTGTTATTAGTATTAAAAAAAACTCCTTTTAATTGATTATTCCTAAAAAGTCAACTTACTCTCCTTGATTGCTTAGAGATATTTTTATATTCCTAATAAATGATTAGTTCTTATTAGTATTTTATTTATTATTCTAATTTTTCTTTATCGATATAATAAATAATTAGTGTCAAAAATGCCACTCTTTTTATTGTATATTTTATTTTTTTTCTTAATTTACTTATCTTTTTATTCAATTTATTTAAGTGATTGCATCTTATTGCTATTAGTTATCATCGTATTAATCGGATTATATTCCGGAGACAGGAATTATGTGGCTGGATATTATTCGAAATGTATTGTACTTTATTATTTTAATCCATCCCATTATTATTATTATTAGTCGAATGATCAGTTAAAGTAGTATTAGTCCACGTCCGCAGTATAGTAGTCGAGTGAGATCCAAGTAGTAGGAGTTGAGAGATAGTCCCTGACTCTTTCGTATCTTGTTGCTATAGGTTAATCAGTTAATGGAGGTGAGCTAATCTCCCCTTGATAGATATCTAAAAAAAAAAAGTAAGGTAGAAAAAGGACTTAGGAATTTGAACTCGAACCCTTATTTTTTAAATATTTTTTCGCAGATTTACTATGTTATAATATTGCATTTATAACTCAATTCGAAAAAAAAAATCTCGTTCTTGATATACATTTGTATCTTTCGTATATTCTCATTACTTATTCGGTTAAACTACCCTTTAGAAATCAAATTAAGTTAAATACTAGAAATTATAGGTTAAATATTAAGTTAAATATTATATAATCTAAGTTAACTGTGTTTGATTATATAGATATGATACAATAATAAATATATATCGTCTAGTATATATATATATATAAATTATTATATATAGTTTAATTGATTATTATTTATTACTTTCAATGAAATTTGTAATACATAACTTAATTTATATATTAATTATATATTTAATTAAAATATATTTATTGAATAAACTACTCAACTAGCTCAGTTAAAAACGTAGCTCGCAAACTCTTGGAAGCTAAATAGTCAGTAAAAGGGAATTGGTAAAATATTAAGAGTATTTTATACCTAAATACTGTAATAGTCAATAAGAAAGAATGAGTATAGCAATTCTTAAGAAGACATATTAGTGTATTGATATTATTTATTATTTTCATACTATTATTTTATTATTGATTATTATTATTGTTGGGAAACACTCATTTATTCCTTTGGTCCTATCTGTATATTATTATTCGGAATTATTATTACATTCGACTAAAATTGAACTCATCGTTCGAATATTTGTGCCGCGGATAAAATCCAGCCCTTACCAATAATAAAGTTTCGTAATAAAATGCACAAGGTGTTGAGTATGTACGTAAGGGTAGAACAATGACAGGATGTCGTGTGTGAATGAACGAAAACAGAACATATTGTAGGGTTTTGGTCTGCCAGAATTTTTTAAAAATTTCAGTAGAAATAATAAAATGATAAGATTTAATATTATAATTAATAATATATAATATATATATATATATATATATATCTATATATATTATATATAATATAATATATATTTATATATAATAATAACTATAAATATTAATATAATATATATATATATATATATATATTATATAATTCAGGAGTAACATTGGAGGAGTTGGAGTGCAAGTAACAATGCTAAGATGCTAGGCGTATTTGAGGGAGTGGGAGAGATACAACAATAGTCGGGAGTCGAGCGTTTTAAAGGGTATGAACTACTCAACTAGCGATGCAGAGGAAGTCGGTGTTCCGGATGTCATACACGGATCGGACCATGAGAATGCCGCGGGCAGTCGGGAGCGATTTTCCAAAAAATCGGGAGTCGATTTAAAAATGAAAGGTGTGACTACTCCCAGAAACAGAATTTTGATAAACTTTATCACCAAAAAATTTGGAAAACTAATGGATTTTCATTAGAAAGAGCGTACATGTTTTTTATTTGTGATCATTTGGTTTTGAAGCCAATATTTAAATTGTTATATTTTTTATAATTGTTTAAGTTAATATCTGAAAATAAAAAAAAAAACTTGTGTTTCTCCCAGACGATATATTAACACTTTCTAACCCTGGGGTATTTTATTTCTTTCTCGGTGGAGCTCTCGGAATGACGCTATATTTTCGGGAGAAACAATAGTTTCATCCATAGGCCTACCGCCCAAATAAACATATTGGCTTAAAGTCGATGCAGATATATATAAATATATAATATATATATATATATAATGATTATGTAGTATAGTATATAATATATTAGTATATAATATATAAATATCTTATAATATTATATATATTATATAATTATGTAATAAAATATAATATATTGTCTATATAATATATATATATGACTATATTAGTAATGCAAAGAGTACCATGATACGGCTCGATTTTTGATCCACCATCTAGGTATCGGTTTCGGGCAAATTTTCGAGAGTAGACGGATTATCGGTATCGGAGTAAAAATTTTGCCGAATACCACACATTTTCCCGTCTTTTGAATTTATTCGGAGAGTCTAATATTATCTAACTATATATATTATATTATAATATTATATATATATATATATATAAGATATATATATATACTGATAATAATATATATATATATATATATATTATAATATATAATAATATATATATATATATAAAAAATATTATAAGGATCTAAATATTTAATAATATATATATATATATATATAGTATATATAATTATATATATATAATGATCTTAATATATATTACTATATATATTATATATATATAATATTGATATATTTATAATATAATAATATATATATTATAATATACATATATAATTTATATATATCTCTATATTTTATATATATAATATATTATATATCAGTATAATTTATATCTACATATATCATATATATAGATATATATATATTGTATATATGTATATTATATATAATATATATAGTATATATACTATATATGATAGATATCATCGTACCATGTTGCCTACATTGACTATGCCCAAGGTGTGGTCTTGGTCAGTTGAAAGTTTAATGCTTTTATCAACACACCCATTACACCGCAAAAACAGAGGATTGTGATAGAAAGGAGGTTTTCCAGGCCCCCTTTGCTATTTCAGACGCAAGTAAAAAAAAAAAGCCTCATTAAAATATAATTAAAGATTAAGACTTTCTTCTTCTTTTTTTTATTTTGCCCTAAAAATATTACTAATATACTATTATACATATATATTATATATATATATATATATATATATATATATATAATATTGATATAATTATATATAATATATATAAGTATATATTACTATATTAGTTATTATTATAATAATATATTAGTTATGTATTATATATATAATACTACACCTATCAGTATATAATATATATATATATATACTCAAAGCTATATATAATATAATTGAATATAAATGACTATTATAATATTTATTATATATAATAATTTATATATATTATAGTATATAATAAATATGCTATTCCGCTTACTACCCCCTCTTCTGTGAGTTTCCTCGCGAGAGGGTATGAGGATCTCCGGGGTTGATTTCAGTGTAGTTGGGACTCCATCGTTGAAATTGTTGGTGTTATGTATATTAAAAGATTTGAGGATATGTTGCTGATCGAGCGCATCGTGAGTAACGCTTTTATATAAACATTTGAAGCCAACCTAATGACAAATCCTACCGTGTAATGCCACGAACGATCTCGAAAGATTGGTTACGTAATGATATCGAAGATAGGGATCAGGTTAACGTTAAGTTAGCGTTTATCTTGATTGTATTGATCGATAATGCTATATTATCCATGATTTGACAGAGCGAATTTTGCTAATGTCCACGTTTATTCATAATTCAAAAATATGTATATTTGATATGCAAGACAATTGATGAATGTGGTATCAATTCATAGTTCAAGAGGGTGGCATTTTTTTGATAGTTTGAACACTTTTTAAGAAGTTTGTTAGATAATACTGGCTTTGTTGTTAGTTTTATTGTTGATTATTGAAAAGCAAGGATAGGTTGAGTTTGCTGTGTATTTAGATTGAGAACTATTCATAGCTTAAAATTATTATAGTTCCATATGTGAATTGATTGTTAATATTCGTTCTTCTATATATAGTGTTAGTAGTATGAGGAATTGTGTTATGGTTTTGTAATTCTGCTACGTGTTGTTAAATATTTATATGACAATGTGAATTAACTGATTTGTTAGAGAAACGATAAGTTTTTGTAAGATGTTACTGTGTTAATTCTGTGGATGTTGTCGTAGGAACTGGGCTGTAGGTTAAGATTTTTGGTGGAAAAGTCAATGCTGTTCACCCGAGAATTTTGCTATATGTCTACGTATCATCATAGTTCAAAATTGACGTTAGATTAATGGATGGCGTTTCAATGAAAGGTAGTAATCAATTCATAGTTCAAGATGTGCTGGTATCTTGATAGATTGGTCACTTTGTTAAGGATTTGTCTAGATAATAACTGCTTCAGCTGTTGCTGCATATGTTGGAAAAGTAGGCGTACATTTCAGTGGGGATGACCTATTCTGCATTCTAGTTGACATTTTAGGTAACTTGGGAATGTTGTGCTAAGTATATTTATTTAGTGTTAGGGTGTCGTTGTACTATTATATGATGCTAAGTAATCTTTATAATGTGAAAACTTTGTACTGCTATAATAATCTATCTGGATATGACTAAATTAGGTAAGTTAGGATAGTGATTCTCTCTGATTGAAATCAATTACTACTATTGACGGTAAAAAGAACTATGCATTTGTTATTTTACTATTGATTTAATTTAAATAAAATATTGTGTGTGTGATTGTCTAAATAGTGCATCTGATGTAATGTTAGCTTACTTTACTGTTGTTTAAGTATAGAAACTTTGTATAATGTTTTTTCGTTGCTAAGCGTTGTTTATGTTGTCGTTTGTACATTATATTTCTTAGCTTCGGATGTATTGTTTATTTTGCTTAATTGATGTTAAATAGCTTTTTATCTCGTTAGCTATATAATTTGTTATGAGTGCAGTATATATAAGAAAGGCTTATTTTTTTTATGTTTATCTTAAATGATACTCGAAATATGACGAATCAATAGATCAATAGATCATGGAAGTTGGAGTGGGGAGGGGAGTGGAGGAGCTGGTGATTGGAGTTTAGCCTTGATTTATTGATTTTTTACTGCTTTAAAATCAGTAAACTATTACGTCCTAATTTTCTGACACACGCTGGTTTCAAAAATAGAGAAGAATATCCATATTTAAGGAAAATTGTTTTGTTGGAAATATCTGTCCAGAGCTTGGCAAGGTATCAGACAGAAGTAACGATGCAAAGAGAAAAAACATCCTTTCAGCTATTTTATGCGACGACGTAGTCTTAGTTTATTATTTGTTTTGGTCTTATAGCTAAGTATTCCGCATTACTGGAATATGCGACAAATGCTTTGCAGTCAAAGTGAATAGATTTGTTAAAGCGTTCGAATCACTTAAAAGAGTATTAGCAGTTGGAGATGCAGTCGCTCTTGTTAAATAATTGTAAAAAAAAAAAAAAAATTAAAAAAAAAAAAAATAAAAAAAAAAAAAAAAAACACCAAATTTTTAAAAATTTTATTTTTTTATTTGATTTTGATGGAACAAACACCATAAGAAAGAACCCGCTCAGTCGTTTAAAATATTAGCGAAATAACACCATAAAAAGAACCCGCTCAGTCGATTAAAATATTAGCAATAAATTTAAAATCGGTTCAGTCGAAAAATAACTAATTCTCATTACCGAATTTCGACAAAAAAATCAATTGGGAATAAAAAAAATTCTTCTGGGTATGATGAATCATCCACCAAAAGACATATCTCATTCAACTATTCTAAATAGGCTATAAATATGAAAATATATTGAGTAGAAAATAATGAAAAAAAAAACATTAAACAAAACGTAATAAAAAACAAAAAGAAAAAAAATGTTTTTTGGGGGCAAAAAGTAATAAAAAAAAGAGGGTGGGTTTCATTTTGCATCTCTACTAAAAGAATAAAATGTATGCCAAGATATATTTCAGTAGATACTGCTGCTAACATATCTGCCGAGACTCTTGGAGTAGACTTATAGATGCCAAGAATGATAGAATAACAACAGCACCGTTCAAACTGGCCAGTTTCAACTCCTAGGGATTTCTAGAAAACAATTCGCTTTATCTTTTACTTATACATTTTAATAGTTTCTCTGGAGCAAGGCTTTTCTGATGAAATTCCCGCCCCCCCCCCTTCTAAAAGTTGTCGCTACAAATTTTCATAATGTAGGACATGACGTTCGTAAATTTTCGAAAAAACAAGTTTTTCTGATTATTGCAATTTACACAATTTTTCTTATGAAGCTGAACCATGGTGAATAGATATAAAAAAAAATCGAGGAAGTGGACATTTCTCAGACACAATCGTGAACTGGCACCATTGACAGATCGTTTAATACACTGCGAAGAGTAAAACCTTCGCAGAAATCAGCCATGTTCGGAAGCAGTTTCAGCGGATTATGCACGATGAGAGTACACAGAAAAATTGCGCTGGAGAAAGGAAAGAAGCTGGAAGAAGAATTACTAGGATATTTACTGAAAGTTCATGAAAATTGTCTTTTGCATGTTTTTTTAACAAAAATATTAGTATATATATAGATATATATAGTATATATAGTAGTACTAAAAATTATGAAATAATATAATAATCGTCACGTGGCAGCGTTGACCAGTTGTCCGTGAGTTTAGGCGAAACAGGGCCGAGATATAATTATTATTATATATTATATAGCTATATCATATTTCAGCCTTATATACAGTACATATATAGTATGAATATATATATATATATAATATACCGTAGTATATATATATATATACGTAATATAAAAATAGTTTTTAGTATTTTTATATATAATATATTAAATATAGTATAATATATATATATATATATTATATATATATTAGTTGACGGCAAGCAGGATGTCTTTTTTCGCAGCCGCGAGCGGATGCGGATGCGATGTTAATCTCACATCCGCGCGATCGATGCGTTTCAATATATAGTATAATATATATATACTAATATATAGTATAGATATATAGATATATATAATAATATGAGTAATAATATAATATATATAATAATAGTACTATAAATATTATCATACCTAATATATTCGGAGTTTTAGGCCATACGCATATCTATTAATATAATGTTACTAGGTGTGGACGGGGACCCAACTCAAATGGCACCCCACCTGAACCAGTCCTCCCCATACCCGACCGTAATGTGAAAGAGATTTACAGAATGGATTATTTAGCCTTTTTGGTCGACTAGTATGAAAATTCAAAATATAGTAAGGGTGGTGCTTGAGAGAAAACATCAATTTTCTGCCTTTCGCTGAGAGGCTGTTTCTCTTTTTTATTATAGCCCAGCATTGCTAAATAATCTCATCACTTGAACACTACTGGGACCGAGGCCAAGTATATTGTCTGACAATTTACTCAAGAGTGTTCAAAAGCATCTAAACATTTTGCATTAACTTCGCATCCAACTAATCAGGTCATCATTTGATCGAAGTCGGTTTTCTTGGTGAGTAGTTTTCATCATTTGCACTACAATCCATTTGGTAATGTGCGTGGTTCTTCATCACTACTGGAGCTGTAAAACAATTATTACCAGTGAATCTGTTTTGAATTTATTTCTAGTGAGATGTTTTCGTAAGGATTTCGTTTTTCTTTAATGGGGCTAATTAATAGACTGTACGGATTGAATTTTTTCAACTCACTTAATAAATGTAACTTTTTATTATATTATTGTACAAAAAACCTTGCCTTTAATAACTTATAAGGATTAAGTTGCAATAGTGAGAAGGTCATTATTTCCACAGAAAAAAAACAAAAAAACCTATTTTCTAGCCTCGTTATTACATCTTTCATTCTTTTTAAACGACCATCATTTTCATTTAAATGGCTTCAAATCTTCCTAGCGTCAATTAATGGTAATTATATCGAGACTAGAAGCCTGATAGAGGCGCTGAATGTTTTGTTGGCACCCTAAATATCAATGAGACTTCTTGAATTCAAATTATTAGAAACTTCCATGCCGCGAGATGATTAAGTCAAAACATTCCTAGTTAAAGTTTCGTCCCCCACCCCCCCCCCCCCCCCCCCCCTCCGAGTTTCATGAGTGCCAGATCCTTCTTTCTTGTATTATATTTAAGGTATAGTTTTATTATAGATAATTTCTTTATCAAATCGTCGAACAATAAACATCAGCGCAACATCCGCACGCAAACGCGGATGCGGATGCGGATCTTAAAAATGATGAGGATGCGGAATGTTACCCTGCAATCACTAATATAGATTATATATATAAGTATAGTAATAAATATAGGTATATATATCTATATATATATATAATATTACGAAATAAATATATATATTAATTGATTTATATTTAATTTTATATAAAAAGCGGCCCGGTAGCGTAGTGGGTAGAGGACGCCACGCAAAACAAGCGGAGGAGTCCATAGGTTGCGAGGACTTGAGTACCTGTATGATGGGTGTGGAAATAGTGTTGATGAGCTATTCTCTCGCCTGGTGGCTTTCGTTACTTGCTCGGGGTCATTAATTCAGTAGCAGGCCTTCTCTTCCTAGATTAGAGGACATGCCCGGTGAGTGGTTGTGTATTATATATATATATAGAGCACCAGTTATAATTTATGGTATTATATAGTAATTATATATGTATCTATATAGATTAATATAATAAGTAAGTATAATATTGTATAGTTTAGAATATATAGTGATATCTTCCGAGTACAGTTGATTTATCTACCTCTGTGGCAAGAAATTAAAACTCGTACCTGCGAACGACGTTTGTGGCGCTGGTGGGATTATGCGCGGCCGAGCTGTACCCTGTCTTGCCTGCTGCTATAGGGGATTAAAGCAAGTGTAAAAGGTAAGTTTTATATATAACTATATATTATTATAAGTTATATGTATTATTAGTATTATATTATAGATTATATATATATATGATTATAATAGTGATATATATATATAGTATTATATTATATATATGCGTAGGTATATACTTTATATAGTAACATTCTAAATAGATATATTATTATAGTAGAAGATGTCTGTTATATATATATATATACGAGTAGTAGAAGTTCAAAATACATAAATGATTATATACTTGGAAAACACATAAAAACAGTAAAGCAATAATTGGTAAAGTAAACAAAAACAAAGAATAAAATATCAAACATTAACCCGTTGTTCATCGTGTCTGAAAGATTACTTGTCGATTCGGAGGACTCAATGCAAAGATCATATGATGAGACACTAAAGTCCGATGCGACCGTTCGAAGAACATTGATAAACTAAGACTCTTCGTATTCGCCGTAACTCCGTGTAAATATATATATACTATATGTAATGAAAAACAACTAAACATTATGATTTAGGTAATAATTAGATATATAAATATCGCTTTATAGGAAATTATATATATATATAATATAGTATTTATTTTATAAATAATGTATATAGGTTATAATTAATAATGTTGTGACCGAGTAGGTATATTATAGTAGTAATAGTATATAGATATATTTATATATAATATATATGTATGTTATGAGAAAGTTGTCTATATATAGTAGTACGTATTAGGTTATTATATATATTATATTAGTTAGTGTTTATAAAAAGAAAATGATATGTGAGGTATATTATTATATAGATTGATATATATATGTATATTAGGCGTATAGTAATATGTATATATATATAAGTAGCTATATATTATATATAGGGGGAGTAGTATGTATCAGGAGTATTCGATTAGGTATTATTTTTAGGTATTTAGGTATTATATAGTATAGCTATATATTGATATTATTATTAATATGTGTGATATATATAATTAAGTAATATATATTAGTATTAAAGATGTATATATTAAGTTATTATCATACTATTATATACTATTGATGTTAATATATTATAGTTATATATATATAATATATATATAGTATAAATTATATATAAATATATAATTATTAGTTATATATATAAATTATGTAATCGGTAATAAATATAATATTAATGATAGTAACTATATATATATAATTATATAATATATAATTAAGTATATATAGATATATATATATAATAATATAAAATAGTATAATATATAATAAATATTAATTACCGTATATATATATAGATATACTACTATATATTATATAGTATATAGTATATATATATATATAGTATACTAGAGGTATATAGCTAGTATATATTAATATATATAGTAATAATATGCAAAGGAAATATACATATATTAGTATAATATAATATAGTAGATATATATAATATATTATAATAATATAGTAGTAATATATACATATATATATAATATTATTATATAAGATATATATATATAATATATATTATAGATATATATATATAAATGTATAGTATATAGTATTATATATATAAGGTAATCAATATATGGAGAAATAGCGTGGAGGTGCGACTTGTTCGGAGGATATTATATATATATATATATTACTTTTATTATGTTATACTCTATATAATATATTATATATAAGTATAGGGTAACACTTATAATAGATATAGGTATTGAGGTATATATTTCTCTATAAAATTAATGTAATACCTGTTTATATATAATAGATACTATAAGAAATAGGTATTTGTTATAATAATATAGATAGATATTATAATATTAATAATATGTAGTATATTAGTAATATATATATGAGTATTATATAGAGGGATAGTATAGTACATAAAATAGTGTCATACATTATGATGATATATATATGATATAGTTATTCTCAGCATAGAATCAGGAATCAGAGAAATTATATGTATAATAGTATAGTAGTAGATGTTATATTAGTATATATATTATAATATAATAATAAGATAATATTAGAATTATATATAATGTATATATATATATCTATAAGTAATATATATAATATATATTATATAGTATTTTTATTTTATATAATATTATATAATATGTATAGTAGGAGAAGGGAGGTAGAAGTGACGGGTACATGGTAGAGTATATATAATATATATATATATATTATAGCTATATAAAATATAGATATATAATAATAAATATAGTTATATATTTATAAGTAATAATATATAAGTAATAGTATATATATATTATAAATATTTTGATTATATATAGTTATTTATAATATGATATTTATGTATTAGATAGTATATAGTAGTATATATATATATGTATATTGTTATACTTATGTATATATAGTTTGTATATATATGATAGTATAGGGGGTTACTATATCACTAATTATATGTAGTATAGGTATTATATTATTATGAGTATGGGTATATTAAGAGTATACTATATAAACTAATATAATATATTATGATTTTATATATATATATAATATATTATATATAATGTGGTATATATAGTGAGTAAATAAACTCATTATTATATAGTTTATATATTAGTATTATATATAGTATAGATAATAACTTATAGTATCTCATAATATATATATAGTAATATATAGATATTTATATATGTATATATATAATAGGATATATAATATAGAATTATATATTTTTATAGTTTTTATTGGTTCGTATTTATTGATGTATTTTGAAATTAAATAGTAGTAATATTTGTATAATTAGGTGAGAATTAAGTTATTGTAGGTAGTAGAGACGTATATAGATATGGTATTATGTAGTGTATAGTATGATTGTATTTATATAGATATATATATTGGTATTTTAGTATGTTAGGTATATATATATGAATATGCGGCTATTATCACTATGATAGTATTTAGTAGGGGGTATATTATTAAGGTAAGGGGGATATATATAGGTATATGAGATTGGTATATGTTAGTGATATATGTATAATTATATATATATATTATTATATGATAAGGTATGTGTATTGAGGGTAAGTAGGTAGGTATGATTATAGGTATTATGTAGATATAGGACTATTATATATATGGATTTTTTTAGTAGTGAGATATTGATATAAGTAGTAGGAGTATTAGGTTAGGTATATATTATTAGAATATTAGTTTAGTATTTAGTTAATATATTTGATAGTAGGTAATATTATAGTATATGCTATTTAGGTATATAGTATATAGTAGTTACGTAGGGTTATGGGTATTATGTATATTTAGTATATATAGGTATGTTTATAATATATAAGTATATATGTATATCGGTATATATATGATGTTATTTAGCTTATATTATGTTATGTTAATAGTATAGTATCTAATAGTTATTAGTTATGTACTATGAGTATTGGTAGTGGCTATTATTTATTTGATGGCCTGGGTTGTTATGGGCGGTATGTAGTATCTATATTAGATAGTATATATATATATACTATATATTAATATAGGTATATATCTTATAGGGTAAGATTATGAAAGAATATAATTATATAATATAAATAGTATTATTAGTAGAGTTGTTATACTTCAAAATAGTAATGAAAGTTTAAATAGATAGTTACATCCTGATTGGCCAACAATATGGTGGTGCAGCATCAATATAATAATGAACCTTACATTATATGAGTAAAAGTTGCATGTTATATGTTTATATTAGTATATATTTATAGTTATATATAGGGTGATATTTGGTTTAGAGCCAACTACAATCGATCCATATCTCAAAACTACAATAGCCAGAAGGAGAAAGGAAAGTTAGAACATTTTAGAGAGGGAGATTTGTTCCGCGAAATTTAGGGGCGAAATATGTAATAATAAAAAAAAAAAAAAAAATAAAATCAAACTATCCAGAAAACTGGACAGCTACTGCGAAATACGCCAATACAGTGTGAATCACTGTAGAAATTTTAGTGGGTTAGAATGTATGATAAAAAAAAAATAATATAAATTAAATATATATAAATAAAAGAAGATATTGCTATATTTTTTTAATTCAATTATCTAATATATAGTATTATATTATAAGTATATGTATTATAATATATATATATTAACGGTATTTATTAGTAGTATATTATGGGGGTATATGAGTTAGTATGTTACGAGTAGTGTTGTGTGGTTGGGGTATGTTGGTATATATAGTACTATAGATGAGTGTTTATGATTATGTTGAAAGGTATATCATCGTCAATGTAGGGGTGTTCGAGCCTGAACGGACACAGGGGGACTTTTTCCATACCCCGTTAGGGAGGGCGAGAACCGTCGCAGCGGACAGTTGGCCCCCATCAAAGGCCTGGTTCCGGAGACCCTCCCCGGAGTGGTGAATTAAGTCCCCGGCGCGTAGTCTCCCCGGAAGGCCCGAGGAGACCCCGGACTCCTGCCGATCGTGCGTATATCTCACTTGGAGTCTTTAGTAGAGAGAAAAAAAAGCAGAGAATATAATAGAAAGTTCGATGTATTAACGAAGTAAACCAATAAAATAGGTCCTCTTATAATAGGCTCTCTAAGATCATAGTTACTTATAGGATGTAGTAGCAATAATAGTGTTTTGTTATTGTTTTAGCATTTTCCTATCTAAAATTTAAAAGAAGGGGAAAAATTATCTTTCGCTGTAAAATATTGTAGGTTTTTGAGATTTTTTTTTTTTTTTTTTTTTTGTTTTAGCATTTCCGCCTAAAATTGAACACATGTCCACAATGTATTCCTTTCCCTATGTGGCTTTGTAGTTTTTGAGATATGTGATGATGTTGTCGCTCTAAAACCAATTTCACTCTATACATATATAAGATATGTTTATAGTGAGGGATATTATATATATATATATATCATATATATATTGGGGTAAATATAAAAGATAGTATAAGGACGGATTAATATTTAATATGTAGGTGCGTAGTATTGTATTTATAATATAGTATAGCTACATATAAGAGTAATAGATATATATAGTTTATTTATGTAAAATAGCAGGATGTGAGTATATTATAGGTTATAGTATATATAGTCCTTTCCTATCATAGGGGCCGGTTCGTTTTAGAATTCTCTAATTCAACTTCGAAGAGAACGTTCAATAGCGAAAAACGACTGTGCGTGGAGAATGTCTAATAGACATGTACGACAATTTCAAAATATAATATAGAGTAGACTTTGATTTGATATAAATATTTAAATATTTTTTCACCACTCACCGGTCTGGAGAACAAGATGCAGAGCCCCCCGCTGACAGACATAGGCTTATCTCTCATGCATTAATATAACAAATATTAGTATATAAACTTAGTACATTTAAGAATTCACTCTTGTTACATTACAATTTTTAGTCTAATCCACCAACAGAATAATATTCAAAGACGATAAAATAGGTGTATAGGAATTTATTTGGAATATCGATCAAATTACCTGCAACGTTTTATCACAGGTTATATTTCAGTAGTTGGTGTTTATTAAATTTATTCATGGTTAGGAGAGAATGAAAATATGTTACACAAGATTACGCAAAAATTTTAAGGGATAGATCATATTTTACAAATTAAGTACCAAAATAACCAGCCCCGCCTAATTATTACAATAATTAGTTATTGGTATTTTGAAATTCCTGAACACTGTATATAGCTAGTTATGGTTCGTTATTTTTAATATATTTCGGATAAATTTTATCTTTTTTACTTATTTATTTTCGTTTTTTACATTTTTTCCTTTTATTTATTATTAGATCTTAGCAAATTACATTTATATTATTTCTTAGTGATAAATGAATGCATGACTACGGGGGATCCGCCCCTATACTCCTCAAACCGTGAGGACTGGGAAAATAGTAATATTGTTTCAACATCATAAACCTATATATAAGCCTATATAACAAATAAGATATGTAGCATCTGGCAATAAATGTTTAGTTAATATACAATTTGGATATTTCATATCTTTTTTTAGCTCATTTCTCAAACTTTTTTTTTTACATTTTTCTTTATTTACAGATCATTTGAAGTATTTCAGATGAGTTTCATGGAAATTGAGTGGTTTGACCATAATTGATAATTAAGTACTTGGACAAATGCTATAAATAGGAAATTTGGAGGCCTATTATTTCATATTTAGTATTTAAATATATAATTGTATATACACATAACGTAAAAATATATATAATAATTAATACGCTAGATATTTCATTTATACATCGTTATCTTAAGCTTACGTATGGTATGAATTAAATATTATAGAAAGTAAGCATATATTTATATATACTATGGAATGTATAACATTATATTAAATTCAGCTTTTAAGAAATCTTCCTTTTCTACGACACAGAAATCCGTACGGAAATACCCTTCCAATAGAATAGCAAAGATTTATATACAAGTAAGCAAGAAAAATTTTTTAACAAGCGCTTCCTTTTCGCTTCGTGCTTTCTTTCATTCATTATTTCTTTCTTCTCTTTTACTTGCAAAAAGTTCATAACATTTTCAATTCCTGCCCTTCTAGAGAAATCTTTAAAGATATTGGCGACACCCTGTGATACGCAGAATCAATAGGGCTAGAATTTGGACGTATTTCACGATTAGACTTCACTGAATATTACCTTTTGGTGAAGAATTCCTTTACAGACCTCCTCTCTCATTGAGATCAGGATGGAATTAAGATCATAGGAGAGATGCAATGATAGTACAAATAAAAACTATTGAGTGCCACCAATCCGAATAATATATGAAAAAAAACTACTCCGCTATGAGTCCCTATATGCAGGATTTCGATAATACGAACTATAAATATAGCTTTGTTGAGACTCAGTTCACCTTAATAGACATATAAAGAATCAGATCTGTCGACAGCGCATCGAGTTGTGCGCAAATGTGTTATGTATTAATTTTCCTTCTTAGTGTTTCTTCTCTCTCACTTGTCACTTTAGGGAGTGACAAATATCACAACTAAACGTATCTAGAGAATTTGTTAACATCACCGAACGTTGACGATATTTTCTTTAACCCTCTTTCGCCTAATTAGACTCTCAAATTAATATATAAGAATTCTATATAATAAATTTAGATAGAAGTTTAAAGTCAATATGCTATTCTTCACTTATCGTTGTAACAATTCATAGATTTATATATAGAGTGTCACCTATACACCTACAAAGAATCTAGTCCAAAACAATATATACGGTCCGCCTAATTTCTTCTCTGTCATAAGTTTAGTGATATATGGTGGTTAGGTGCTTCACCTGTCTACATTTAAGAATTATGTGAGGTTAAACATTTTACTCATTTATTTTAATTTATATCTTAGGTTTATATATAGTCAACATGCTAATCCAACAACCTCGGGGCATGCATCAGCTTTGTCGTAGTGGGCTCGAGAATGCTTCGTGTTGTCCCCATTGTTAACAGAGAATCTGGGTTCAGAGAGATGCTCTGCTTATGAATCACTGTGGCTGTTTAGGTGGAAGCAGTTTATCAATCTCAATTATGTTCTAAAAAGCTATTCAGATGACATTAGCGGCATTGTGACTTCTTAGCCAAACAATAAGTTTAACCCCTCTACTCTTTTTGTTAAGTTCAATTTCGCCTAGCTCTTCTTAAGATACTTTTTTTTCTTATATATTATCTTTCCTGAGAATATAATTGGTATACAATATCTCACGATAAAAAACATGTTTCATATCATTTTACAGTAAGGTTTAAGTAGAAATTTTTTCTGGTGGCAGTTTCATTTATCCACTATAAATATTCTATATTTCTGTTAATTCTTATTTCAGATAAAAACTCTAATCGAACTGCTCTAATTTTAAACAAACATTTTGTAAAGCTATTAAATTTCCTTGTAATAAAATTGTAGTGTGTAAAAAACAGTAAAACTACTTTAGAATTAAAGGGTAAAAAACCATAGAGCATTGGAATCAGCCATCGATGCTAGAAAACCATGTATGAGCTCGAGTAACAGAGCAAATTATAAGTAGCAAAGCGCGCTCTCTATTGATTGTACCACACTACATAGTCGACAAGCTTCAAATCACATTTCGTTCACCTGACATCAATTGTAAAATAGACTTGAGAACAGAGTGATTTTTCTTGGGGGAGGGTGTTTTATTATGCTTAACTTTAACAAGTGAATGATCAATCTCGTCCTTATTATGATTTGGAGTTATGGATACATTGTAGTATTAATGTTAAAAAAAAAATTAGATTTGACTCAAGAGATTATTAGTACAACTATGTTCTTAAAAATTGTAAGGTTCTAATAAATGTCCCTACTGTTTGTTTTTCTTGCTATATTAAAATTGTAAATAACAATAATATCAATTAATAAAAATAAAATAAAATGCTTATATAGCAAGATCATTTAATCGCCTAGACTTTGTTTAGGAGCGGCGGTGGCTTTTAGTCATGTAGTCGTGTAGATGATCGACACCCACCATCGAAGTTATTAATAAGGCCACGAGAGTTGTTAATATAAAGAGATAAAAACAGATTATGAACAGAGAAATATAGAACTACAACATCTTATATTATAAATTTAAATTTAATTAGAGCTAGAGAAATTATTAATAATATTGTGAATAAAAAGTAATGTAGAGAATAAAATTTTCTAATTACGAGAACACACTTAAATTGCAATCACTTTTTGGGCGGCGCGAGGGATTCTCATTTATTGATCCTGATAAGATGCAACTTTACTATGAAAATGTTTCACAGAATGTCAAAAATATTACATGAACAAATAAAAACCAGAATTTTTTTCCTATATGTAATTGAGTAAATAATATCTAAAATTAAAATAGTACTAAAAAAAATTTGTTACGTTTCCCTGCATACTATTACAGTTATTTAAACATGACTTCAACAAATTTCAGATATATGAATAGAGAATAGTAAATTGGCAACGTGATTGGTCTATTCTGGCCTAACACAAAGTAAAAAGAGCATACAAGAGAAACTCCGAGCAACTTTCGCACGAGTGTGAGAGTTTGCATCACGTGTGAGTGTGAGTTTATTAATGCTATTCTTATAATTTTTATCTACAGAAAGAGGTGTTAAGCCTGTGAGTAAAACCTGCAAATTAAGTTCATTACAGGTGTAAAATTAGGTAAAAGGGTTTTAGGACTTTCAAATTGTTTGACTGTATTTCTTCATTCCTAAATTTGTTTAGTTATTTTTATTTTTCCTCTTCTCCTCATTGCGAGAGTGAATAGGGTCAGCGTGATGTAAAAACAAAGTAGATTATTTAAAGTTTGCAACCTTCAATTTATACACTATTTATTAATATCATCCGTACAGCAATTATTACGTGTTAATTACTTTAAACTGAGATTGTTCCCTGTATAATAAAGTCTTAATGCTAATTTTTAATATAGTAATGTCACCTGTCTTCATATAAAAACTTTAATATATAAGAGGATTACATTTACATACACACCACACACAAACACACCGCACACAGACACACACACCAGGAATCCACCAACAGCACCACGACACACGAACACACGACAACACACACCCACACACACCACACACAACACACCACCACACACACACACAACACAGACACGTTACTCACGTAAGTCCATATCCGCAATCACACAAACACACGCAACTATACACTAACAAACAATTAGCTGACACTCTCCTACCACATCACCACACAACACACACACACACACACCGCTCATCACCACATTTCGCATGCACATCCTCACACACACACACACACACACACACACAACACACACCATAATCACACATACACACATCACACACACTCTCACACTCACTACCATCTACATCATTATGGCAGAAAACCACCGACACAACACCACATCAAATCCTACACAACCTTCACACACCCTTAATTTTTATTAATAATCTTTTTTGAAAACACATAAAAAAGTAATTAGTAGTGAAAGCATGCAAAATTATTTCTAGAGAGCTGATATCCACTAATACAGATTTTTGGTGTTCACTCATCAATTCGTAGAAATAAAATTTTCAAAAATCATTTTTAAGTTTGGAGATTGCCCCCACAAGACAACGCCATGTGGCATTTTTCAATATGCGAATAAATCACCCTTAAGCTACGGATCTACCTTCAATGTCACATCATCAGAATGTAAGATATTTTAGGTTCTTTAAATAAGATAACCTACATAACACCCGCTCATAAATTACCCTTAGAGTCCAATTTATTACATCAATAGATGATTTTTAGTATGATATGCTGAATTTTTCACTTTAGAATTTCTTTTGTCTGTATACAACCTTCAACATATACTAACGGTCGACTACGCTATGCTAACATCAGCAAATCGTTAAAGTTATTTTTAGAAGTCATTCACAAAGTAATACCTCAATAACAACCTTCGCCTAGCCTAAAATTATATCCCTAGGAGTCCCACATTAAATAACCATGACAAATTCGTAATTATAGATATTAGAATACTCAATTTTTATCAACCTTTAGTTTTCTTTTATACACTTAAAAACGATCAGAATACAGCTCGACATACGCTTTATTGCTTACACCAAAATGTAAGGTCTATTTTTATTTGAGTTCCATCTCAAAGATAATATACCTCATAACATGCCTAAACAATTACCAGGAGTACCAAATTATTTATGAAAGTGATTTATAGGAATGCTAATCTTTTTCAAATAATAGATGTCTTGTCGCAACTTTATTTTTTTAAAAAAAACCCAATAAACCTCATCGATTTATATTCATATACAATCCCCATACCTAAAGCTCGAATACGCGTTAAATTCATCACGACTTCAGAATGTAAGCTATACAAATACAGTCTACAATAGACGATAGCCCTCATACACTTGCCCTTATATTACTACGGAGTCAATTATTAACATTAAATGAATCAGTGCAGCAATAGCTTATTTTCAACTTTAGAATTTTCTTATTTATAACACTTTAACAACCATAAACCATAGCCTCGACTAACTATTTATTGCTACTCAGAATGTAAGTAATTATTACAGTTTCTTCAAGAAGAATACATTCAAACAACAGTGCCTAAGATTACCAGGAGCTCCAATCATTACTTTACATGAAAAAGACGTTTTAGTTAAGTGAATGCTAATTTATTTAACTTTTTAGGTTATTCCATTGTCAAAGTACACGACTTAAAATCAACGATATTCCTAAGCTTCGATACGCTTTTCATTGCTTACACAGACTAAGATATTTTAGAACATGTCTTCCAAAAAATTACCTACTTCAAACACCCTGCACCTGCTTACAATTATCCTAGTCAGTCCATCAATATTATCACATGAAAGTATTTAGTGATGAATGCTTATTTTTCAACTTCAGATTTCTTTGTTATATTAACACTTAAAACGAAATATTTAAGCTCGACTACGCTTTATTAGTACATCAAGCATAACAAGTTATTTAAGTCTTTCAAAACCACTTCAATTTTACGCGCACTTAATCAATCTTAATCTTACATCAATACTTTAGTATGAATGCTAATCTGTTTTAAATTTAGATCTCTTTGTATATACACTAAAACAATATAACCCAAGGCGACTACGTGTTAGCACTACACCAGAATGTAAGATTTTAGAGTTATTCAAAAAATACCTCAAACAACCTGCCAATTTAGGAATCCCCAAATTGTACCATGAAATGATTTAGTCATGGAATATAATATTTTCCACCTTTAGTTTTCATTTTCATAACACTTAAAACGATTATACCTAAGACTACGCTTATTGCTACACCAGAATGTAAGTTTTAGAGTTCTTCAAAAAGATACCTCAAACCGCCAAGTACCAGGAGTCCAAAAATATACTAATTAGAAAGTGATTAGTATGAATGCTAATTTTTCTAACTTTAGATTACTTTGCTATAACACTTAAAACGATAATATTTAACTCGCAACTACGCTTTTGCTACACCGAATGTGTGTATATATAGCTCTTCAAAGAAGATACACAAACACCTGCCTAATATTACTAGTCAGTCCAATTAAGATACCAGAAACTGATTTAGTATGAATGCTATTTTTAAACTTTATAATTTCTTGTTATAACACTAACATTTATACCCACAAGCTCACTACGCTATTATTGCCTACATCCGAGAAGTAAGTATTTTAGAGTTTTCAAAGAAAATACCACTCAAAACACCCTGCTTAAATTTTAATGATTTAAAATATACATGAAAAATTGATAAATATTTATGTAATTTTTTCAAACTTATAGAGCTGTCTATCGAACACTTAAAACGATATACCTAGCTCGACTACGCTTTATTGTACACCAGAATGTAAGTATTTCATCAGGTTCTTCAAAGAAGATAAATCAAACCTGCTAAATTACCTAGGAGTCCAATCTTATTACATGAAAAATATTTAGTATGAATGCTAATTTTTAACTTTAAGATTTCTTGTGTCGATATACACTAAAACGAGTATTTTAAGCTCGACTCGCTTTATTGCTACACCGAAATGTAAGTATTTTAGAGTTCTTCAAAAAATCACCTCAAACACCTGCCTAAATACCAAGGAGCCCAAATTATTACATGAAATAGATTTAGTAATAGAACTGCTTATTTTTCAACTTAGAGTATCTTACTGTTTAACACTTAAAACATATATTTAAAGCTCGACCTACGCTTATTGCTACACCAGAATTAAGTATTTTAGAGTTCTTCAAAGAACATACCTCAAACACATGCCTAAAATTACCTAGGAGTCAGTTTTACATTTAACGATAAATTTATTAATGAATGCTAAATTTTCACTTAGATATTCTTGTTATAATCACTTAAACTATATACCTAGCCGACTACCTTGTGCACACCAAGAATTGTAAGTATATTATACTTCATCAAAGAAATAAATTCAAACACTGCCTAAATACCTAGGAGTCCAATATATTAAATGAAGATTTAGTATGAATGCTAAATTTTTTTACCTTTAGATTTCTTTGTTTATAACACTTAAAGCATATATTTAAGCTCGACTACGCGCTTATTCGACACAGAAGTATTTTAGAGTTCTTCAAGAAGATACCTCAAACACCGCCTAAAGAACCTAGGAGATCCAAATTTATTACAGAAAGAATTTAGTAGAATGCTAATTTTTTTCAATTAATTCTTGTGTATAAACTTAAAACGATATATTTTAAAACTCGATACGCTTATTCTACACCAAAATGTGGTATTTTAGAGGTTCTACAAAGAAGATACCTCCAAACACCTGCCTAAATTAACCTGAAGTCCAAATTTATTACATGAAAGTGATATTGTATGAATGCTAATTTTCAACTTTAAGCATTCTTATCTATACACTTAAAGACGATTATACCTAAGCTCACTACGCTTTATTGCTACACAAATTAAAGTATTTTAGAGTTTTCAAAGAAGATACCTCAAACACATGCTTAAATTACCTAGGAGCACAAATTATTACATGAAAGTACTTTAGTATGAATGCTAATTTTTTTCAACTTTAGATTTCTATGTCTATAAAACATTTAAAACCATATATACTTACTCGCACTACGCTTTATGCTACCACCGAACTGTAATGTATGTTATAGTTCTTCAAATAAGATAAATCCAACCACCTCCAAAATTACCTACGAGTCCAATTTATTACATGAAAAAACGATTTAGTATGAATGCTAATTTTTTAACTTTTAGACTTCTTTGTTATAACACTCAAAACGATATACATAAGCTCGACTACTCTTAATTGCTACACCAGATTGTGACAGTATTTTAGAGTTCTTCAAAGAAGATACCTCAAACACTGCATTAAATACTAGGAGTCCAAATTCATTTACTGAAAGTATTTAGTATGAATGCTACATTTTTCAACTTCAGATTCCTTTGTTATAACACTTTAAAACGATATACCTAAGCTCGACTACGCTTTATGCTACACCAGAATGAAGTATTTTAGCAGTTCTCTCAAGAAGATCACCTCAAACACAGCCTAAAATTAGCCTAGTAGTCAAATTTATTAAATCAAAAGTGATTTAGATGAATGCTTAATTTTTTTCAACTTGTAGTATTATCTTTTGTATATAACACTTTAAAAACATACCTATGCTCGACTACGCTTATGCTTAACATGAATGGAAGATTATTTATAGTTCTTCAAGAAGTAAATCCAACACCTCCTAAAATTTACCTAGGAGTTCCAATATTTTAACATTTTGAAAAAATAGTATGAATGCTATTTTTTTAACCTTTAGTTTTTCTTTTCTTATTTACACACTTAACACGATTATATTAAGCTCGACTAGCTTATTCTACACCAGAATGACAGTTATTTTATACGAGTTCTTCAATGATATATACCTCAAACACCTGCCTAAAAATTACCTAGGAGTCCAAATTTTAAATGAAAGTTATTTAGTAATGAATGCTAATTTTTTCAAACTTAATTTACTTTATTTTATACACTTAAAAAACTATATATTAAAGCTCATACGCTTTATTGCTACATCCAGAATTAAGTATTTTAGATTCTTCAAGAATATTACCTCAAACACCTCTTGCCTTAAATTACTTAGGAGTCAAATTAATTACATGAAAATGATTTAGTATGATACTAATTTTTCAACTTTAGTTTTCTTTGTTACACTTATAACAATATACCTAAGCTCGACTACCTTTATTGCTACACCAGAATGAAGTCATTTTAGAGGTTCTTCAACAGAAGATACCTCTTATACACCTGCTAAATATCCAGGAGTCCAATTATTTACATGAAGTGATTAGTATGAATGCAATTATTCACTTTAGAATTTCCTTCTCTTATAAAACTTAAGACGATCATATTTAACTCGACTACGCTTTATGCTCACACCATAATGTGATAAATATTTTTAGATCTTCAAAGAAGATACCTCAAACACCGACAACATACCTAGGCGAGTTCCAAACATTATTACATGGAAAGTGATTTAGTCATGAATGCTAATTTTTCAACTATATAGATTTCGTTTTATATACACTTTAAAAACATTATACCTAAGCTCACGACTAGCTTTTGCCTACACCAGATGTAAGTATTTTAAGTTTTTCAAAGAAGATACCTCCAAAACACTGCTTAATTACCTAAGGAATCCAAATTTATACATGAAGTGTTTAGTATGAATTGCTAGATTTTTTCAACTTTAGATTCTTTGTTATAACACTTAAACGATATACCTTAGCTCGACTACGCTTTATTCACCACTATATTGTAAGTATTTTATAGTTCTTCAAAGAAAGAAATCAACACACTGCCCTAAAACAGGAGTCCAGAATTATTACATGAAAAAATTAGTATAATCTAATTTTTTAACTGTTAAATTCTTCTTTGTTTTATAAAACACTCGTAAAACAGTATATCTTAAGCTCGGACTACGCTTTATGCACTAACACTCAGAATGTAAGTATTTAGATTCATTCAAAGGAATACGCTCAACACATTCTAAATCTACCTGGAGTCCAATTATTACCATCAAGTGATTTAAGATGAATGCTTATTTTTTCAACATTTAGATTTTCTTTGTTATAACATATTAAACGAAACTAAGTCCGACTACGCTTTATTGCTAACCCAAGAATGTAAGTATTTAGAGTTCTTCAAAAAGATACCTCAACACTGCCTAACTACCTAGATCCAATTATTACATTTGAACAGTACTTTTAGTATGAATGCTAAATTTTTTCAACTTAGTTTTTCTTTGTTTATAACACTACAAAACGACGTTATACCTAAAGGCTCGACTTACGCTTAATGCTACACCAGAATGTAAGTATTTTAGATTCTTTAAAAAGAACTCAAAACAACCTCCTAAATATCCTAGGTAGTCCAATTTATTATCATTCAATAGTGATTTAGTATGAAATGCTAATTTTTGTCAACTTTAGATTTCTTTTATATAACACTTAAAACTATACCTAAGCTCGACTACGGCTTTATTGCTACACCAGAATTATCATAATTTGAGTTACTTCAAAGAATGATACCTCAAACTCACACCGCTCTAATACCAGGAAGTCCAAAATGTATACACTGAAATATTTAGTATGAATTATAAATATTTTCAACTTTAGTTTCATTTGTTTAAACACGTAAACATGTATACCTAAGCTCGGACAACGCTTTATGATACGACCGAAGTAAGTATTTTTGAGCTTCCAAGAAGATACCTCATACACCTGGCCTAATTCCAAGGAGTCCAAAATTATACATGAAAGTGTATTTAAGTAGGAATGCTATATTTTCAACTTTAGATTCTTTGTATGATAACACTTATAACGAGATTATACTAAGCCTCGAAACGCTTTATTGCGACACCCAGAAATGTAAGTATGTTTATCTATCTATCAAAGAAGAATACCTCTACACTTGCCCTTAAGTTTACCTAGGAGTCAAAATAATTACATGAACAGATTTATTATGAATGCTATATTTTTCAACTTTACATTTTTTGTTATAACACTTATAAAGATATACCTAAGCTCGACTAAGCTTTACTAGCTACCAGAAATATCTCATTTTAAGATCTTCAAATGAAGAAAATCAAGACATGCCTAAATTACTAGAGAGTCCAAATTCATTACAAAAAAGATTTAGTATGAATGCTAATTTTTAACTTAGGTTTCTTTGTCATATAAACAACTATAAAACGACTATTTCTAAGCTCGACTTACACTTATTGCTAACCAGAATGTAGTATTTTAGAGTTCTTCAAATAAGATACTTCAAAACCCCTGCCTAAATTAACTAGGAGTCCAATTATTACATGAAAGTGATTTAGTATGAATGCATTTTTTCAACTAATTTCTTTTAAACCACACTTAAAACGATATACCTTAAGTCGACTACGCTTTATTGCTACACCAGAATGTAAGTATTTCTACGAGTTCTTCACAAGAAGATACTCAAATCACATCGCCTATTTACTTAGTTAGTCCAAATTATTACATCAAAGTGATTTAATATGAATGCTATTTTTCACTTTAATTTCTTTTTAACACTTAAAACGACGTATACCAAGGTCGACACGCATCTTATTGCTACACCAGATCGTAAGTATTTTAAGAGTTCTTCAAACGAAAATACCTCAAAACACCTGCCAAATCTATCTAGGAGTTCCAAATTATTACTGACAGAGTGATTTATTATGAATAATAATTTTTCAACTTTAGTTTCTTTGTTATAACAACTGTAAAAGACTAATCTAGCTCGGGCATTTACGCTTTATGCTACACATGTCAGAATGTAAGTATTTTAGATTCTTTCAAAGAAGATACTTCATACACCTGCCTAAATTACTAGGAGTCTAAATTATTACAATTGATAAGAGATTTTAGTATGATTGCTAAATTTTTTCAACTTTAGATTTCTTTTGTTATAACACTTAAAACGAAATACCTAAAATCGACTACGCTTTATTGCTATACAAAGAAATGTGTGTATATTTAGAGGTCTTCCAAGAAGATATTCCTCAAACACTCTGACTAAATACATAGCGAAGTCCAAAATTATTACTATGAAAATGATTTAGATATGTAATGCTAATTTTTTCAACTTTAGATTTCTTGTTAACACTTTTTAAAACAAATACCTAAAGCTTCGGCTACGCTTTTATTCGCTTACTACCAGAAATGTAACTATTTTGAGTTTTTCAAAGAAGATACCTCCAAACCACCTGCTTAAATTACCAGGAGTCATAATGTATTACTATGAAAGTGATATTAGTAATGCATGCTAATTTTTCAACTTTAGCATTTCTTTGTTATAACACTTAAAACGATTATACACTTAGCATCAGACTACGCTTTATTTCACCAATGTAATGTAGTTTATAGTTCTTCACAAGAATATACAACACATCCTGCCCTAAATTACCTAGGAGCCCAAATTATTACATGAAAAGATTTAGGATGAAATGCTAATTTTTTACACTATAGATTTCTTTGTGTATAACACTTAAACGTATATGTAGCTCTACACGCTAATTTTTACACCAGAATGTGAAGTATTTAGAGTCTTCAAGAAGATTTACTCAAACACCTGGCCACAATTACCTAAGGTCCAAATAATTACATGAAACAGATTTAGTATGAATGCTAATTTATTTCAACTTTAGATTTCTTTTTATAACACTTAAAACGATATACTTAATCTCGACTACGCTTTATTTGCTACACCAGAATGTAAGTATTGTAGAGTTCTTCAAAGAAAAATACCTCAACACATGACCTAAATACCTAGAGTCCAATTTATTACATCAAAGTGATTGTATGAATGCTAATTTTTCCAACTTTAGAATTTCTTTGTAATATAGAGCTAAAAACTATATACTAAGCTCGACTACGCTTTATCATACACCAGAAATGTAAGCATTTTAGAGTTCTTTAAAGAAGATAAATCAAACACACTGCCTAAATTACCTAGAGTCCAATTATTACGTGATAATAAGTGATTTAGTATACATGCTAATTTTTTCAACTTAGGTTTCTTTGATATAACACTTAAAACACGACTATATTTAAGCTCGACACGCTTTATTGCTTACACTAGCAATGTAAGTTATTTTAGATTCTTCAAAAGATACCTCAAACACTTGCCTAATATACCTAGGAGCCCAAATTATTACATGAAAGTATTTTAGTATGAATGCTAATTTTCTTCATACTTAGATTTCTTGTAAACACTTAAACGAAGATTTTCAAGCGTCACGACTACGCTTTATTGCTACACCAGAATGTAAAGTATTTTTTAGATTTCTTCAAAGAATATACCTCAACCACCCCTTAATTACATAGAGTCTTTATTAAGACATGAAAATAATTTGCTAAATAGTTAATTTTTCAAAATGTTGATTACATATTATAAACACTTAAAACGATTATACCTAAGCTCAGACTAAAGCTTTACTTGCTCCTACACAGAATGTAAGTATTTTAAGAGTTTTCAAAAGAACGATATACCCTCATAACCTGCCCTCAAACTTACCTAAGGGTCCAATTATTACATGAAAGTGATTTTATATTAATGCAAATTTTTTCAACTTTTACTGATATTTCTTTTGTTAATAACCTTAAAACTACATATTTACAGGCTCGACTACGGCTTTATTGCTACACAGACAGGCATTTTTTTAGAGTTATCAAAGCAAGATGCCTCAAAACACCTGCTCTCTCAAATTACCTCGGAGTCCAAATTATTACATGAAGTGATATTGTATGAATGCTAATTTTTTCACTTTAGATTATCTTTTACTATAAAACACTTAAAACAGTATACCTAAGCTCGACTACGCTTATTGCTACACCAGAATGTAAGTATTATAGAGTTTTTCAAAGAAATACCTCAAACACCTGCTTAAGATTACCTAGGAGTCCAAATTATTACATGAAAGTGATTTGATACATGCTAATTTTTTCAACTTTATGATTTCTTTGTTTATAACACTTAAAACTAATACCTATACTCGATTTACGCTTTATGCTAACACAGAGATGTCATAGTTATATTTTTAGAAGTTCTTTGCAAAGACTAAATCAAACAATGACCTAAGATCTACCTAGGAGTCCAAATTAATACATGAAAACAGATTTAGTATGAATGCTATTTTTTTAACTTTAGATTTTCTAATTTTATAAACACTTAAAACGATATATTTAAGCTCGACTACGCTTTATTGCTACCACAGAATGTAAGTATTTCAGAGTTCTTCAAAGAGATACCCTCAAACACCTGCCTAATATACCTAGGACAAATTATTACATGAAAGTATTTAGTATGAAATTCTAATTTTTTCAACTTTATATTTCTTTTGTTTAAACACCATTAAAACGATAATTTTAAGCTCGACTACTGTTTATTGCTTACCCAAGAATGAAGTATTTATTAGATTCTTCAAAGAAGGATACCTTCAAAACACCTCCTAAAATACCTAGGAGTTCCAAAATTATTACATGAAAGTGATGTTCTAGTATGAATGCTAATTTTTCAATTTAGATTTCTTTAGTTATAACCTTAAAACGATTACGACCTTAAGCTCGACCTACGATTTATTGCGCTACCACCTATGAATGTAATATTTTAGAGCTCTCAAAAGAAAGATACTCAAACACAACTTAGAATTACCTAGGACTCCAAATCTATTACATATGAAAGTGATTTAGTATTGAATGTAATTTTTTCAACATTTACGGATTTCTTTGTGATATAAGACATCTTAAACATATACTCAAGCTCGATACGCTTATTGCTACCACCAGCAACTGTAATTATTCTATAGTTTTCAAAGAAGATAAATCAAACACCTCCCTAAAACTATGAGTCCAAATTAAACATTGAAAGTTTACTTTATATGATGCTAAATTTTTTTTAAACTTAAATTTTTGTATAACAACTTATAACGAGTATACTCTAAGCTCGGAATACGCTTTTATTGTCTACACCAGAAATGTAATATGTATACATTCTTACACAGAAGATACTCCATCAACATTGCCTTTTAATTACCTAGGAGTCCAATTATTAAATGAAAGTGATTTAGTATTGCTGCTTATTTTCAACTTTATGTTTCTTTGTTAATAACACTTAAACGATATCACCTAACCCCTCACTCGCTTTATTGCACACAGACATGTTAAGAATTTTAAGTTCTTCAAAGAAAGATTACCTCCAAACACCCTGCCTAAATACCCTAGAGTCCCAAATAATTTACATGAAAAGTGAACTTTCAGTATGAATCTATTTTTCAACTTTAGATTACTCTTTAGCAGTAATTTAATAATATAACATTAAAAACGAATATTAACTTAGCTCGACTACGCTTTATTTGCTACACCAGAATGTAAGGTATTTTATAGTTCTCAAGAAGTAAATCAAACACCTGCCTCAAATTACCTAGGAGTCCACAATTGATTACATGAAAGTGATTTTATATGAATGCTAATTTTTTTTAACTTTATGATTTTCTTGTTATAACACTTAAAACGATACTTACTAAGCTCGACTAACGCTTTATTCCTACACCAGAATGTAAGTATTTTAGAGTTCTTCAAGAAATGATACCTCAAAACACATGCGATAAACTTACCCTAGGAGTCCAGAATTATTACATCAAAGTGAGTTTAAGGTATGAATGCTACATTTTTATCACTTTAGATTTCTTGTTTAACACTGTAAAAACGATATACCTAAGTCGACTACGCTTATTGCTCTACACCAAGATATGTAAAGTTATTTTAAGTCTTCAAAAGAAGATACCTCAAACAACCTGCCTAAATTACCTAGAGTCCAATCTATTACTTATTGAAAGTATTTATTTGTTTAATAATTTTTTCAAACTTTAGTTTTCTTTGTTATAACACTTTTTAAAAACGAGTAACCTAAGCTCTGACTTATAAAATCAGGTTAGATGGGTATGTTAATGATTTTAGAGTTCTCATTAAGACGCACTACCCTCATTCACCTGCCTATAACTTACCAAGGAGTCCAATTCATACATGAAGTGAGTTTAGTTATGAACTGCTTAATTTTTCAAACTTTAGATTCTTCATTGTTAATAACACTTAAAACAAAATATTTAAGCTCGACTACGCTTTGATTTGCTACGCAGAATTAAGTATATTCATAGAAGTTCTTCAACAAATATACCTTTCCAACACCTGCTCTACAATTACCTATGATCATCAAAATATACCATGAAAGTAGACTTAGTATGATGATTATATTTTTTTCAACTGTAGATTTACTTTGTATAACAACTTTAAAACGATATACCTTTAAGTGCGACTACGCTGTTATGAACTACACCAAATTAAGTTATTTTAGCCTTCTTCCATAAGAACATACCAAACACCTGCTTAAATTACCTAGGAGTCCATATTATTACATGAAAGTTATTTTTAATTTGTCATTTATTTTCCAATACTAAATTAATCAGAGTTCTTTGTTATAACACCAAAACGATATACCTATAGCTCGACTACGCTTTATTTGCTACACCAGAATGTAAGAACTATATAGTTCTTTTCAAAGAAGAAGAAAAGATTAAAAGATTACCTAGGAGTTTCTAAATATATTACATGAATAAAAATTTTAGTAGAATGTCAATTTTTTTAACTTTTAGTATTTCTATTGTTATCACTAAACGGAATAATTTAATCTCGAACTTCCGCTTATGCTACACCACGAATGTAAGTTATTTTAGAGTTCTCAAAGAAATACCTCACAAAAACATGTCTAGAATTACTTAGAGTCCAATATTCTACATCAAAGTGATAGTATGAATGCTCAAATTTTTTCAACTTAGATTTTCTTTTTATAACACCCTTAAAACGATATACCCTAAGGTCTACTAACGCTTATTGCACACCAGACATGTAAGTATATTTAGATTTCTTCAAAGAAGATACACTCAAACACCTAGCCACATAAATTATCTAGGAGTTCCAAATTATTACATGAAAGTGATTTATATGAATGCTAATTTTTTTCCAACTTTCAGTATTTCTTTGTTCCTCCACTTAAAACGAATTACCTAAGCTCGACTACGCTTTACTGCACACCGAATAAGTATATTATAGAGTTCTTCAAAGAAGGTAACTCAAAACACTTGCCTAAATTACCTAGGAGTCCACATTATTACATGAAAGTGACTTATAGTTGAATGCTAATTTTTCCACTTATATGATTTCTTTCCTTTGAACTCTTCAATACAATATACCTAAGCGACCTACGCTTATTTGCACACCAGAATGTAAGTATTTTAGATTTTTTCAAAGAAGAACCTTCAAACACCTGCCCTAAATTACCTAGGAGCCAGATTATTACTAGAAAGTGATTTAGTATGAATACAAATTCTTTTCAACTTTGTTTTCTTTGCTTAATAACACTTAAAACGATTAATACCTAAGCTGACTACGCTTGATTGACTACACCAGTAATTAAGATATTTTGGAGCTTCTTCACAAGAAAGATAACTCTCACTACACTTTGCCTAAATTACCAAGAGTCAAATTATTACATGAAAAATGATTTAGTAGGAATGACTAATTTTTTCAACTTAATTTCTTTGCGTCTATAACATG
>JABUQX010089229.1:10000-11686 GCA_015478945.1 Trachelipus rathkii | reverse complement strand
TACCGACACGTACCACAGAAATACTGGGAATGTATGCTACTTGCTTTATTATAACTTGTTAAAACTATTTGGATATCTTTATTAAATAAATGTAATATTTTTCCCTTGCTTTCTCAGTGTTTTTTAGTGAACAAAATTTTATTTCTAATTTTATGCTCTGATGTTATAAGTAGTTAATGCATGTAAAAAGCTAAAGATAAAGGTTATTAAAAGGATTTGAAATTCGAAAATCAAAGGAATTAGTTAATTTACAATCTTAATCAATATATAAAAAATAAAAATACTAGAATTATTCTTAATGCCTTCTTGTATGTTCCCCTTCATAAAAATGAGCATATTAAAGTTTCATCTGACAGAGAATTCCTCTAGGCTCCTGTAGATATCTTTGCAAAGGGAGGAAACAATTTCGCTCCACCGCCCAAGCGACTCAGACGGCATTGTAGTATTGTATCTTATAAATAGATCACTGAGCACCTTCTCATTGTTAAAAGGCTAGGTCTGACAGGCTGTCTGTCGATTTCGCCTACAGCCACTTATTTACAATGAGAGCAGCTTTTTACTCTTGATTGATCTCTGATGACGTTGACCGAGTTAGTTCAGTGTAATCGTCAGAATCACAGATGCTTGAGTATAGTAGTCCTTCTCTTCCATGTCCTCTCTCCCTCCCTGCTGCTGGTACTGTTGGCGTTCTCGAGTTCAGTTACGCCGCAAAAACTCTTTCACCTTCTTTTCCATCAGAGCTTGACCTCTGACATTTTGGCCATTGTTTCTTTCAAAAGCCCTCATCCACATATCAGGCGAAAGTTGGGGTGGTAGGCAGGTGGCAAGAAGGTACACCTCATCTTCAGAGGTGCTGAGAACCTCTTGTCTATGCGTCAAGGAGGGTATTGACCAGGAGCTCGCGAACCGGCAGCTTTTATGGTCTTTCAAGGTCAATCAGACTTTTTTTTGGTCACAATGAAGGGTGGCGATCAGGCAGCCCAGATAGCACTGGTTTCTCCCCTTGGATCTGATCCAGTGCTAAGGCGGACTGGTTGCCATGACCTTGATGAATTTGAAAACAAGGGAAAATATTATCTTACACTAGTTTTAAAAATGGAGCAATTACTTTGGCAATTAGCTATAAGTAAAAGGAAATAAAGAATGAAAAAAAACGTCTCTCTAATATTTAGTTTATTTACCTAGCATATTCTGACATAATGTCAATGTCTGGTCTGAAACCAAAACACTGGAAGATTTCTCATGGTTGGATCATGGCATTCATGTTCAGTTCTCTTCTCTCAAACCAGATACTTTGTTAAGAACCACCAGGCAGGCTGTCATAAAGGCTGTTCCACCTTGTTTTGGGGAACAGTAAGTCGCCTATTGATCGCTATGTGCAGGCTGTCTGAAAACACCGTTATTCGTTCTTGAAAAAAAATATGTTTTATTTCATTTCATTTTATCCCAACATTTTTTATGTAACTCGGTAGCTATCAGGGTCAACCAAACTTATGAACTTACCTTGCTTTCGTTCCAGAGCGCCCTTGTGGGCCTTGGCGATTGCTCGCTTAATGCCTTCTTTGAAGACTCCAGCCAGTGGTTTCTTCTATATATATAGTATATATATACTATATATATATTATAATATATATATAATGATATATATTATATATTATATATATATATATATCAATATATATATAT
>JABUQX010089229.1:0-2500 GCA_015478945.1 Trachelipus rathkii | reverse complement strand
CGTATCGATAACCTGATAATCCAGTTTTTTCTCTGTGACCGTTCGAACAGAGGAATTTACGGTGTCTGATAATATTATCTAGTTGAGTAGTTACAACTCATTTAAAAATTTTGGCAGTGGAACTGAGCCATTGCCCCCAGTCTAGATGAGCTTTTTTATAGAGCCACAGAACGGAAAAAATTCGCCCACTAACCTAACACATTCAGCACCGAGTCGACCGTCGCCTGCCTAAGAGGGTACGAAGGGATATTTACCAAATCTGTCGATAAAAACAAGCAGTAATTGAAAACCCCCTCCTATACTTATACGACCCCCTTACACAAAAAAACACAACAATTGAAAAAAAAGAGGGAGTGTCCGAGAACAAATATTCACCCGCAGCCCAAAAACGACCCATATGTAGACTTCACCTTCACATAATAACATGTTAACCCGAATTCTGGAAGATATCCTAATTACACTCTTTTTTGACCATTCCTAACTTCACAACTCTGCTTTATAAATTTCTTTATATCTACTATGCAAATCTGAAAGAGCAAACCGCTCTAGTAACAGTCAAAGTCCGTTAATTCTCTCAAAGTCACTATCTGTACACTTATTCAATTTTTCCATCCCCTATAAATATGAATACATACAACACATGATAAATGTATATTATCACAAAGAACCTATTACCAAATTAAGATCATTTATTCCTCTGTTACTAAGATTCTAGCTGTGCTGTGAGTGTCAACCGCCAAAGACAGCTCCTCGCCCCGATGGGCGAAAACTGAATTCCTATTTATACTAGGCCTTAACCCACTATGTTTTCAGCCCCATTATGATTAGTGTATGCATTTAAGTGATAACCATCGTTACCTGTCTATAGCCTATCTCTTTGAAATCTAACCCCATCCTGAATTTTCTTCATACGATTCGCTATTAACCCTTTATTATATATTATAGTATATATTACAATAGATCCTCCAACACACTCATCAATACCAGCTATCAAGACAATAGTATCATCGCCACTATTATGATTCATACTACTCTACTCAAAAATATACAATACCTACTATCAGCTTTTTGTCACCTATCATTTTATTCAAAATACATAATTACTAACAAAAATGAGTATGCAAAATTACTACTACTAACTCAACTACAAATAACGCGTTTACTTATTCAATATATATTATTATTAGTGTAGTGAGTAAGTATTTAATATTAATTATTATATATTCACTTTATTATTATTATTATTATTATTTATTCTTCTATTTGTCATTATTAATTTGAACAATAAAAAATTTTGTATTATTAGTTTTTAAATGGTATCTTTTCCTTAATCATTGTATATATAGACCTAACATTATCTATCTGAACACCTCAGATATATATTAATTATTTTTATTATGTACAATAAATATAACATTTTCCATATTAAATTTATTTTTTTATATATAATTAAAAATTATATATTAATACTTTATAATAAATAATTAAATATTTCCATTTATTTAATATATTAATTTCTTTTTATTATTACTTATTATTATTTAGTTATTATATTTTATTACTTCAGTATTTATTATTACTATTATTTAAATATTATTATTTAATAATTAATATTTATATTATTATATATTTATTATATATATTAAATATACTTGAAAGTATTTCTTTATTTTCTTTTTTAAGTCCGATTTAAAGGGCTATAACCTTCCGATAACGTAATCAGAGAACCTAATCCACTAAAACTCCTTCTCCAGATGTGTAACCTTCCATCTTACCATGTATTTTGTTTCCACGCCCATCCACCTATTTCCATATTAACAAGCTATATTGCAAATTATCCCTATAAGTACTCTATTGTATATAATATATTCATATTTATCTTTATACGTTAGCCTAAATTTGTTAAAATTATCGCGCAATATTTATATTATTCTATAGTACTCATTTAATATACTTAATAATATTTTCTTAATTAAGGAGAACAGAATGCAAGATAGATATAACGAGAGAATGGCATCAAGTAAGATTAACTCGAGATACCAGAGCAATAATGAATGAATATTTTTGTGGGCACTCACTTTGTTTTAGCAAAGCTGTAGATTAATCCACTTGTACTGTGCTACAATAATGGACTATTCCTACTTTGCAATTAAGTGAGGCAAATTTTTGTAAACGTTTAATGAGCCGCAATAGTAACGTCATTTAACACTGTGGTAAGTGCCCAACTTCGACACCTCAGTGAGTATGAAGATGACCAATATAGAAGTAGCGAGAAACATGCGTTAAGGAGATAGAGAGAGAACGTCTGACTCAGAGTAGATTTAGACTTCTGAGAAGAGGAGAGAACCACATCAAGCTGCGCAAAGATAGTAGAGTGAGAGCAATCGACGAAGAACGAAGAGAGAGAGAGAGACTTACTTCAGATGTATAATCCCTGAGAACTCAGAGGATGTTATTATACCTATCAATGAGGAGAACGAGACAAATAGGGGCACTCACC
>JABUQX010089228.1:42500-44308 GCA_015478945.1 Trachelipus rathkii | reverse complement strand
CAGGTGCACTAATTCGAGCAAGCACAGGAAATAGCACCTTACATAATTAGGAAATTCTTTATGTTTGCGTAAGCATTTCTTGCAATTCATTAATAAGTTTGGACAAAAAAATGAACGCCAAACTCAGCAGCCAATTTCTTACATTTCGTAGAAACCAATCCAAAAAACGAAAATGGCCATATATATTAGATATATATATTATAATATATAATATAATATATATATATATATATTATATATATATATATTATATTATTATTATACATTCACTTTTGCCCGCTTGAGCGAGAGCGAGAATAGTAGTGTTGGCGTACAGTCCTCACCTCATTCACACCCCTCTCATCTCGCACCTCACCCACCTCCTCACCCCACATCTATCCTCGCCACACCCCTACCCTGCTTCCTCCCCGCATCCCTCCCTCCTCCAGCAACATTCCTATCCATCCATCTACCTCTTCTTGGGTCTCCCCCTTCCTTCTCTGTCCTTCCTATCCCTCGCCTCCGCCCAAAACTCTTTCTAACCACTCTCTGTTACCTCCCAATTTCTCACTAAATGCCCCCATCACCATCTAACATTCCCTTCTCCGCTCTTCCCAAACCAGACCATTCTCCAAATACACACTCTCCCCTCTACCACCTATTCTAATCCTCTCCCCTTCTACTACCCACAACCGCTCTCACCCTTCAAATCTCATACTTCCAACTGTTTTTCCGTAGACCTGGCATTCAACCCCCACGTTTCACACCACTACAATACCGCTGGTACACAAGATTTTCTAACATTATTAACTAACTTTCGTGAAAGATCCCCCCCCCCCGACTTTACCATCATTTTCTCTCTAGAACCCACTCAAAGCTCTCATTCTCCGCCTATCTCCTATCTCAAATCTCCTCCCATCCCTTCCCCTTTACCCAAATCCCATCCCTAAATATCTAAAACCTTTACTTCTCTCCATACTACACCCGCTACTCTAGATCTCTAACACCTTCCCATCTACACTCTCCTTCCCCTCCTCAAACACTAACACGTTACTCTTACTGGATTTATTTTAAGCCCCCTTTGAGTCCACACATTCTCTCAAACTCCATCACCAAATACCTCAGCCCTTCCGCGCTCTTCGCCACTAGGGAAGTATCATCCGCAAACAGTATCATGTATCACTTCCCCTTCTATCATTCCCATTCATCAATTCCACCCCCTCCCCTCTCTCACCAATCCTCTGCAAACACTCTCCATTAACAGATTAGGAATGCCACCGGCGGACAAATTGACACACCCCGATGCCTCAATCACACACTGTATGGTCCCAGAAACATTCACTCTCCACACTCCCCTAACACTCTCACCACATTCTACATCCTATAAAAAAAAAAAAGCCCTATGCGCCTAAATACCTTTCCCCGTAAAAAAAATTACCCCGACCCCCCCACCCCATTTCTCCAACACCCATCCCATAATCGGAACCACCCCTATCATACAACCTATCATATGTGCTTTTTCTAAATCTAAAAAAACAGCCCCATATACCACTTTCCCTCTCTTCCTCTAATACTTCTCCACAGCTATCCCTTTTAATGGTAACACATGATCCCACACACCACCTCCTTCCCTCAAACCCCTAAAGACCCATCCTTGTTTTCCCCCATTTCCTCCACCTCCGGTTTTTTTTAAAACCCTCTACTCTCCTCAAAATCCAAGCAGTTCTTCACTACACTTTCCACTACCACACTAAAAGACAATAACTCTGATGAATTCCAACCAATTCCATCCTAATCCCGTTTCCCTCTTAACAAGAGGGAAAGACCAA